>ML491472.1:12132-35725 GCA_005239535.1 Nicotiana rustica | reverse complement strand
TTCCTCTGCTCTCTTGACTGGAAGAAGACAATACTCAATTGAATATAAAGTCCTGATAAGGAAGAATAATGTAACTTATGAGACTAGGATAATGTATATCATTTCGGGAGTATGAACTTCTCTTACGGGATCATGCCAAAATGAAAGGACTTAGTCTTAACATACCTTATCAAAATCTTTCCAATCACCAAGTTGAACTCGCCTATTCACACCTGAATCTACAACAACAATAATAATACTATCATTAAGTTACGAAAGGTACAACTATCGCACAACGAACGACAACCTTATTTTGTATTAAAACGGGCAACATCTCCCCTATAATACTTACTTCCTCCAAATTCAGGATAACACCAAAACCACAAGAACACAACAATAAAAACATATATAAATTATTTTTCAACCTTATATACACCACAAAATACTACAAAACAGCCCAAAACACCCCAATCTCTTCATATACAAAACGACCACCATAGTAGTGTCAAACAACCCAAAAATGTTACAACGGACGACCAGCCCACCACCCTGCATTTATGAGGTGTTTATCCACACCATTACTCCTCCGAAACTCCAAAATATAGTAGTAAAACACGCAGCCCAACAACAACACAAAACAGTCGACGAAACAGTCCGCTACAAGTGAATAACTCGAACTCACGGCTTCCGATCACCGTCCCGTGAGTTCATACAATTATAAAATGACTTACCATGAATTTACAGCATAAAAATGGATGAAATAGAGAAGTAAACTTACATTATTTGTTGGATAACTCAGATCCTATCTTGGTTCTTCAAACTCTAGGTTTTACCTCCAATTAGAACTTGAAAGGGAGAGAAAATCAATTAGGGTTTGTGAAGAAATTTTGGGAGGAGGTTTGCAGAGGTTTAGGTATGATTAATTGTGGTATTTTATGAGATTTATATTTCAGAATATAAATCCTTAATGGGATCTTTGGCCGACCAGAAATAGCCTCCTTTTGGACTCTCATTTAAGCAAGTAGTTGACACACCTACTTGTCACCTAGTAGCTTGCGCAATCTCGGAAAAATTCATATATCTCTCTACTCCGATGTCGTATTGATAAACGGTTTAATGAGTTAGAAAATAGACTCATATATATTCAATTTTATGGGTATAACATCCAATAAATCTAAGTATGTTAGGAGAAAATCGCAGTTACATGTGACCCAAAGTTTTTAGTAAAAGTTATGAATGTAACTTGTGATGACTTTCATCGACTTTTGTTCCATAACTCTCCTGACTTCAAAACATAACACACAACTAAAATAAAACTAACATAACTCATATCATAACCTACTCTTCATTTTAAGCACCCTAGTCTCACCCAAAAAGTACATGTTATAACATTCCCAACTTGTCGACTTTTGACGAAACATTGTTTTCTTCAATTCCTTTAGCTTCTGAACCTTCCAACCCTATTTGTACTTTTTGTTCATGATCTTCAATATTTGTAACTTCCAAGGAAACATGATTAAATTACTTTATATACTTTCAAATATTATCTCATTTTTGGTCCTATATTAATTTGCTTATGAAACACTTTTACGTACGAAAATATAAGGGTGTAACATCCTCACACACCCGTAAATCATAAATACTAAAAGTAAAAAAAAATAAGAGCTTACCTAATGGCCTACTAGCCTGAATTATTGTAGCATCCCATTTCGATCCATATCTTCAGTTTGAAATAGGTGGGGGTATTTAGACTTTATTTCTCCCTCTGCTTCCCACGCTATCTCTTCCACATTCTTGCTTCTCCATAAAAACTTCACGGAGGCTACCTCCTTATTTCGTAGCTTGTGGATTTGTCGGTCTAGGATGGAATCTGGAATTTCCTCGTATGGCAAGTCCTCCGCAATATGTACATCATTCGTGGGCACCACTCGGGTAGGATCGCCAATGCACTTTCCTAGCATAGATACGTGAAAAACCGGATGGACAGAATCCAATTTTTAGTGCAATTCTAACTCATAAGCTATGTGTCCCACTCTCTGAGTGATCCTAAAAGGCCAATATACCGTGGGCTAAGCTTTCCTTTATTTCCAAACCTCATCACACCCTTCATAGGTGATACCTTTAAGAATACCCAGTCATTAACTCTGAACTCTAAGTCTCGTTGCTGCACGTCAGAATATAACTTTTGACGACTCTGAGCTGTCAATAGTCGCTCCCGAATAAGATTTACTTTCTCTACGGCCTGGTGAACCGGGTCTTTCCCATAACCAAAATTCTAAAGCATCAAACCACCCTATAAGAGATCTGCACTAACGCCCATACAAAGACTCGTACGGAGCTATCTGGATACTGGTGTGGTAACTGTTATTATATGCAAACTTGATAAGAGGTAGATGTTCACCCCAACTTCTTTTGAAATCCAACACACATGCTCGTAACATATCCTCGAGCGTCTGAATTGTGCACTCATCTTGTCCATCAGTCTGTGGATGAAAAGTTTGTGCTGAGATTCACCTGAGTCCCTATAACTCTCTAAAATGACCTCCAAAACTGTGTTGTAAACTAGGCCCCACGGTCAGATATAATATGTACTAGTACTCCCTGTAGCCGCACTATCTCCTTAATATATAACTTTGCATAATCTTCTGTTGTACATGTAGATCTGACCGGTAGGGAATAAGTTGATTTTGTGAGCCTATCGACTATCACCCATATAGAATTGAACTTAAAATGAGAACGAGGTAAACCCATAACAAAGTCCATGTTTATCGCCTCTCATTTCCACAACGGGATCTCTATAATCTGCATTAACCCTCCGGGATTCTGGTGCTCTACCTTCACCTTCTAGAAACTAGGACATTGGGCGACAAACTTAGTAATGTTCTTCGTCATATCGTTCCACCAATACACATCCTTAATGTCATGGTAGATCTTCATCGACCCAGGATGAATGGAGTACCACGAACAATGTGCCTCTGACATAGTCTTATCTCGTAGCCCTGCTACATATGGAACACACAGACGACCCCTGAGAAACCCATCTCCCTTGAGCTCTAACAATGATTTCTTATGCTGTGGAACTCGCTCTCTCAACTTGACCAACTTTGGGTCCTCGTACTGCCTTTCCTTGACTTCATCTATGAGAGATGATTTTGCAGTGTTTTGGAGTACAACTCCACTATCGTCAGAATGTACTAACCGAACCCCCAAACTAGCCAATTGATTAATCTCTCTAGTTAATTGTCTTTTCTCAGCCTCTACATGTGCTAAGCCACCCATAGATAAATGACTTGAGGCATCTGCTACAACATTAGCTTTTCTTGGATTTTTGAGAATGTTAACATCATAATCTTTCAATAACTCAAGCCATCGCCTCTATCGCAAAATCAAATCTTTTTACTTGAAGATATATTGCAGGCTTTTATGATCTGTAAATACATCAACATGAACACCATATAAATAATGCCGCCATATCTTAAGTGCATGGACAACTGCAACTAACTCGAGGTCGTGGGTCAGATAATTCCTCTCGTGCTTCCTCAACTGCCTTGAAGCATACGCAATTACCTTCCCATAGTGCATGAGGACACATCCTAACCCGGCACCTAAGGCATCATAATACACGGCATTACCCTCTGGACCCTCTGGAAGTGTTAAAACTGGTGATTTGAGGTCAACCTATTCTTAAGTTGTTGTAAGCTCCACTCGCAAGCCTCCGTCCACTAAAACTTAGTTGCTTTCTGCGTCAACTTCGTCAATGGCGCCGACAGGGAAGACCCTTTACGAACCTCTGGTGGTATCCTGCTAAACCTAGAAAGCTACGAACCTCTATCAGAGTGGTAGGTCTAGGCCAAGATTTCACGGCCTTAATCTTCTGAGTGTCTACCTTTATACCTTCATCGGATACAATATGCCCCAAGAATGCTACAGACTTTAACCAGAACTCACATTTAGAAAACATAGCATACAACTTACGATCACAAAGGGTTTGGAGTACCGCTCGTAGGTGGTTCGCATGCTCATCCTTTGAACGTGAATAATCCATAATAACATCAATAAATACTATCACGAACAGATCTAAAAATGGACGAATAGGCTCATCAAGTCCATAAATACGGCGGGTGCAATCATCAACTCGAAAGACATGACAAGGAACTCGAAGTGGCCATATCGGGTTCTAAAGGCTGTCTTGGGAATATCTTTCTCCTGAACTCTGACCTGGGGGTACCCCGACCTCAAATTTATCTTTGAAAAGCATCTAGCCCCTGCAACTGATAAAACAATTTATCGATCCTTAGAAGTGGATACTTATTCTTAATAGTTACCTTGTTCAGCTGCATATAATCAATACACATCCTTAGTGAGCCGTCTTTCTTCCACATAAACAGTACCGATGCACCCTAAGGTGAGGTACTGGGCCTGATGAAACCTTTCTCCAGCAAATCTTTTAACTGCTCCTTCAACTTGGCAGGTGACATTCTATACGGAGGGATGGATATTAGTTAAGTACCCGGAAGAAAATCGATGCTAAAATCAATCTCTCGCTCTAGAGGAATACCCTGAAGTTCATCTAGAAACACATCTGTATACTTTTTACCTACTGGAATAGACTGAAGTGTAGGTATCTTAGAATCTGCATCTCTAACTCGCACAATATGATAAATCCACCCTTTTGCAATCATTTTACGCGCCTTCAGATAAGAAATAAACCTACCTCTGAATGTCGCTGTATTACCTACCCATTCAACGACTGGCTCACCTGAAAAAATGAAATCTAGCTACCTTTTCTTGACAATCAACTGTGACATAGCAAGTTGCCAACCAGTCCATGCCCATGATAACATCAAAATCCAACATCTCTAGCTCAACTAGGTCGACTGAGGTTGACGACTACAAACTACCACCGTACAACCTCGGTAAACCCGTCTAGCAATAATTGGTTCTTCGACGGGTGTAGATACCACAAAAGGATCACTTAGTATTTCAGGAACTATACCAAACTTCCCCATGATAAATGGAGTGATATACGATAAAGTAGATCCTGGGTTTATCAAGGCATAAGCATCATGAGAGAAAATGGTCAATATACCTATCATAATATATGGTGAAGACTCGGTCTCGTCGACCCGCTAAAGCATATATAGGGTTCTGGTTACCACCTGAATTTGAACCTCTACCTCTGCCTCGACCTCTAACAGCCTAAGACTGAGACACGCGCCTTGAAGGATGCACAAACATAGATGATCCTGTTACTGAACTCACTGGTTGTGCCATACCCCCAGAATCTCTATTTGGGCGATCTCGTATCATATGCCCTGGACTCCCACATGTATAATAAGCATCGGAACCTGCTCGGCATTGGCCCAAGTGTCCTCTACCACATATGTCACACCACATCGAAGATGACCATGTCTTCGCTGAACCTCGCTGTCGCTACAAACCTGATGCCCGTGAGCTCTCACCTAGTCCTCACTGAGTATTGCGGTCATACATGTAACCCTGTAAATGAGGTGCTGGAGGCCTAGGTGGCCATCCGGAGTACTAGGGCCTATAACTACCCTGATACTGCTCTTGAGACCTGGGAAATCTCATCCTCTTATGCTGCCTTTGCTCAGTCCTCTCTGTACCCTGTTGCCGATGCCTACCCCTTTCTATATTTGGGAGAATGCCTGATTCCGGGAGATATGCATACTATTCTACAATGCAGTGGTGGCATATGCCTTGGTCAACTCTGGGGCCAACCCCGCTATAAACCTATGGATCATGACCTTCATAGTAGCAACTATGGATGGTGCATATATGGCCAATGAGTCAAATGCAGACTATACTCTCGAACACTCATATTGCCCTGCTTGAGGGCTAGAAATTGATTGACCCCAGCCTGGCCAATGAGTCAAGGAATGCATCTGAAAAATTCTCCCAAATAGATGGAGGTGCATCACGTCCCCTAGACCTATCCCATCCCTCGTACCAAAGGATGGCTATATCCCGAAATCGAAAAACTGCTAGTTCAATTGTCTCTTTCTCTGTGGCATGCATAACCCCAAAAGATCCTGTGAAGCTGATCTTTGAAATCCTGTAGGTCCTCCCTGTGATCTGTCCCCATAAACCCTGGGGGACTCAAAGAAATAAACTCTCAGACCGTTGAACTCCCAGACCCCTCTAAATATCCTACACTAGTTGATGCCCTAGCTTGTTGCTGGGTAGCTACCAACTGTGTCAGCAAAATGCACCACACTCCTCAAGTCTTGATCTGATGGAAGTGGAAGGGGAACTGGATGTGCGGTATCCCTAAGAATCTCCTCAGGTGGTGGAGGAGTCGGTAAT
Source organism: Nicotiana rustica (assembly GCA_005239535.1). NCBI lineage: Eukaryota > Viridiplantae > Streptophyta > Magnoliopsida > Solanales > Solanaceae > Nicotiana > Nicotiana rustica. The sequence continues at coordinate 29,419 of ML491472.1, read as the reverse complement.
GGCTGAGTAATGATATCGCCCTGGGCCTCAGACTGGCCCCATCTACTGGGGGTACCGTGTTGGTTCCCTCACCTGCTGCTGTATCTCTACTCTAGCTAGCTATAGTCTTTCTAGTCACCGTCATCTGTGTATGCAAACACCAACACGTAAGTTTAACTCAAATTTCCTATAACTCAGTTCTACAACACGATTTAGATGTGAAAGAAGGGTAACCAACTCCTAAATTCCCTGTAGTTCCGTGCTTATATAATGTGGTGCACAACACATCTATAAACAAGAACCTACTAGACACGGATTGTAGACTCCCTAGGACAGAACTGCTCTAATACCAAGTTTTTCATTCCCCGAACTGGGGGCGAGACCGGCATCCAGTGCCTCACCTAACCTAGTGTAGCAACTTGCGACTAAGGGACTCTGGACATATAATGTCATAATTTGGTCGTGGGGCCACATTGCAAGACAATTTGTGAAGAAAAATATAAAACTGAACAGAAACTAGCGCTGAATAAACACCAATATAAAGCTGGGCCGATAAGACCGTCATAACTACTACAGCTGACAAACCGACAAAATATACATACAAGGCCTACAAGCCCAACATACTGCACTAGCTGACAAGACATGTCTACAAGGCTCTACTGATGGATGTACTGTGATCGGAACATGGCCCTGACCTACCCATAACATATATACATATATACACAAGATGTACATAAAACTCTAGACCCAGCAACTCTGAAGGACGTGGAGCTTACCGATCAAGCTGAACTCGGGCAACACCTACTGATGAGGTCTACCCGTTTGTCTGTCTGAACCTGCACACATGAAATGCAGAGCCTCCAGAAAAGGGATGTCAATACAAAATAATGTACCGAGTATGTAAGGCAATAAAATAACTGAAAGCTGAAATTGAAAATATAATAATTGAAAGTGCTGATACTGAGTCAACTCTCTCAATATAGTAAGTAAAATAAATGTCCGGCCCTATAAGGCTCAGAACGTGTAACTGATATATCGTAGTAGGCTCGCTCATAGGCACTCATCCATACTAGGCTCTGTATCTCGGCCATTCTGGGCTTGCTCATAGGCGCTCGGCCACAACAGGCTCGGTATATAACTTACCATCTAATCAGAGGTTGCTCGATGGTGGTGAAAATACTGTAATACTGTATATATATAGATCCTATACTCTCTTGACTAGAAGAAGACAATACTCAATTTAATATAAAGTCCGGATAAGGGAGAATATTGTAAATTATGAGACTAGGATAATGTATATCAATTCGGGAGTATGAACTTTTCTTTATGCCTCGTTATCAAACACACGTAGTTACGAGATCATGCCAAAATGAAGAAAGGGGTTAGTATTAATATAACTTATCACAATATTTCCAATCACCAAGTTGAACTCGCCTCTTCGCACCTTAATCTACAAGAACGATAATAATACTATTATTAAGTTACGAAAGGTACAACTATCGCACAACGAACGATAAGCTTATTTTGTTGTAAAATGGGCAGCATCTCCCTTATAATCCTTACTTCCTCCAAATTGAAGATAACACCAACAACACAAGAACACAATAATAACAACAAATAAAAATTATTTTCCAACCTTATATACACCACAAAATACTACAAAACAGCCCAACACACCCCAATCTCTTTATACACAAAACGACCATCGTAGTAGTGTCAAACAGCCCGAAAATGTTACAACGAACGACCAGCTCACCACCATGAATTTATGTGGTGTTTCTCCACACCATTCCTCTTCCACAACTCCAAAAAAAATAGTAGTAAAACACGCAGTCCAACAACAACACAAAACAGTCCACAAAAAAGTCTACTACAAGTGAATAACTCGAATGCACGGCTTTCGATAACCGTCCCGTGAGTTCTTACAAATATAATACGACTTACCATGAATTTATAGCAAAAGAAATAGATGAAAGAGAGCAGTATAATTACCTTATTTGTTGGATAACTCAGCTCCTATCTTTGTTCTTCAAACTCTAGGTTTTACCTCCAATTAGAACTTCAAAGGGAGAGAAAATCCATTAGGGTTTATGGGAAATTTTTGGGAGGATGTTTGCAGGGGTTCAGGTATGGTTAATTGTGTTATTTTATGAGTGTTATATTTCAATAGATATTCTCTTAAATGGGATCTTTGGCTGACCCAAAATAGCCTCTTTTTGGACTCTCATTTAATCAAGTAGGTGACACACCTAATTGACACCTAGCAGCATGCGTAGTCTCACAAAAATGCATATATCTCTCCACTTCGATGTCGTATTGACAAAAAATTGAATGATTTAGAAAATAGACTCATAGATACTAAATTTTACAGGTGGAAAACCCCATAACTCTAAGTATGTTGGGAGAAAATCACCGTTATATTTGACCCAAAAGTTTTAGTAAAACTTATGAACGTAACTTGTGATGACTTTCATCGATTTTGTTCCACAACTTACTTGAGTTCAAAATATAACACACGACTAACATAAAACTAACATAATTCATAGNTTCGACCTAATTTTAAGTATATTTATGAGTGTAACTTGTGATGACCTTTGCCAACTGTTGTTCCACAACTCGCTTGAATTCAAAATTTAATATAAAAACATCATAAGACTAAAATAACTCATAAAATAATCTCCTTATCATGTTAAGCACCCTAGTCTCACCCCAAAAGTACATGTTATAACATTCCCAACTTGTCGACTTTTGACGAAACATTATTTTCTTCAATTCCTTTAGCTTCTGAACCTTACAATCCTCTTTGTACTTGTTGTTCATGATCTTCAATATTTGTAACCTCCTAGGTAACATGATTAACTTAATTTATATACTTTCAAATATTATCTCATTTTTGGTCCTACATTAATTTGCTTACGACGAACTTTTACGTATGAAAATATAGGGTCTAACATATGGATCCTATGGTAGGATAGCCACTATGACGACCCAATTGGTTGATTTGAGAATTTGCATTCTGTTTGGCTGTTTGAAGTTTTGAGTAGATTCATATGATGTATTGTGTATCCTCGGTTTCAGTTTTCAGGTAATTCAGAATTCGTTTGGAAGAATGATTTTCATGTTTAAAGCCTTAAGTTGGAAGAGTTGACCAAGTTTGACTTTTGTATATTTGACCTAGGATTAGAGTTTTGATAGTTCCGTTAGGTCCAGATAGTGATTTTGGACTTGATAGTATGCCGGAATTTGCATTTGGAGTTTTCTAAAAGGTTTCGGCACTAACTGGCAAAAGTTGGAAATGTGAAGGTTTGGAGTGTTCATAAGTTTGACCGAGAGTTGACTTTGATAATAACGGGTTTGAATTGTTGTTCCGAGAATTATAATAAGTTCCTTATATTATTTGGAACTTGTATGCAAAATTTAGGTTCATTCCGAATTGGTTAGGCTTGAATAGGATGCTTAGTTCGAAATTTGAAGTTTATGAACTTAAGAGATTTATCTTGATCGATGATTCGTGGTTTTGAGGTTGTTATGTGTGATTTGAAGCCTCGAATAGGTATGAGTTATATTTTGAGACTTGTTGGTATATTCATACGGGGTTCCGAGGGGCTTGGGTGAGTTTCGGGATGGTTTTAAATTATTTTAGGCCATTTTCAACTGTTGGTTTATGGCTATAAGGGTGTATAGTGCGATCTCGTAGAATTGGCCGGGATCGCGAAGAATTAAATGGGAAAAATAGAACTTTGTGTCGCGTTCGCGAAGAAGAAATTCCATTGTCACTGAGCTGATTTCGGAAGCTTATATTTTGCAATCTATAAGAAATTTGGAGATGATCAAAAAATGAAAGTTGTAGCCTTTATTTTTGATTTCAGAAAGTTAAACCATTTGTCATTTGGAATTAGGTACAAAAGTTATGAGTAATACACTACAGGTTGTGTAAGAAGAGCTTGGGAAGGATTAATGGAACTTTGTACATCGCGGTTACGGGGAAATGGCGTGATCGCATACAATAAAAGTTGTCCTGGAAAATTTTGTAATCACGATCGCGAGGTTGGTGACAACGATCCTGAAAGGTACCTCCGGAATAGTGTATAAAATACTCTATTTCTAAGGTCTTGGTAATTTTATCATATTTTGAGCTATGGATGTTGCATTTGAGTGATTTTGGAGGCGATAAGTATTTTCTACTCGGTTTAGAATATATTTCATGAATCTCTCATGGATTTTAGCATTTAGATTATGAATTTTAAAGAGAAATTAGGGGTTCATGTCTAAACTTTCCTAAATTGAATTATTGAGGTTTGAACATCGATTCAGATTTGGATTTGAGTGAAATTATTATCGTTGGACTAGTAATTGAATTGATCGTCGGATTTTGTGAGTTTTGTCGGATTCTGAGGTGCAAGCCCGAGTTTGACTTGTTTGTTGACTTTGAGTAAATTGTAAAGATTCGACCTTTCACATTTGGGTTTGTTTCTTAGGAATTATTTGATGTATTTGAGTTGCTTTTGGCTAGTTTCAAGTCGTTTGAAGGTTGATACGCACGAGAAGGCATTTCTAGAGTATTGTTTGGCTATTAGATTTGGCTTGTTTGGGGTAAGTAACATATCTAAACTTGGATATAAGGGCATTTAACCTCGGAAACTATGTTATAAGAGATGTATTGAGCTGACACAAATTCTAGGTGATGAGCGTGTGGGCATGCATCGAGGAAATCATGATTCTAGTTGGCTTTAGACTATGACCGCACTTGTTTTGCTTTATATCTTGTTACATCCATGTTGTCCCTAGTTGTTTGATTATATGAGTTATGAATCATGTTAGAAATAATGTTTAGGCTATGCGGTTAGTCGGTCGATACCTAATGAAGCTATTTCTATTATTTTGAGTTATTTGCTCTAGCTGTAATTAACTTAGTCATGATTCTTCATTTGCATATCATATCTCAATCTTTGTTCATCAATCATTATTACATCACAAGTTATCATTGTTTGGGTTGAGTGGTACAAGATTGTGATCCTTTGAGACTTGAGATATTGTGACTTAGGTGGTCTTGAGAGCCTTGTTGTAAGTGATATCTATGGGATAGGGTTGCACGCCGCAACAATGATATTTACAGGATCGGGTTGCATCTTGCACACCATCGCAGTGATATTTATTGGATAGGGCTGCATGCCGTAATAGTGATATTTATGGGATCTGGCTACATTCCACAACAATTATTATGGGATCAGACTGCACGCCGCAGCAGGCCATATTGGCTTTATATGAGCGCTTGGGTAGGATCCATCCCTCCAGAGTATTACATACCAACAATTAACGCAGGTACCGTACAGTGCTGAGTGATTGTGTGTAATGAGTGGGTGTTTCAGGCATCCAGATTGAGTACTCAAAGAGTGAGTATTTGGGATTATCACTGTGAAATCATATATTTGACATGCATACTTGGCATATAGGCATAGAGATGCATTTTTTTCTCTTGCTTTACGGTATTGTGACATTCATGACTTGACATACATATTGACATGCATGCATAAAGATGTACTTTCCTCTTGCTTTTTGATAATGAAATATTGTATATGTTATTGGAAGATTGGTAAAAATACAGTTTTCTGATAAACTCATCTTTTTGATAATTTTGGTAAAAGATTTGGGTTTTACTGTTATACCTGAAAAACATGCCTATTTTTTATAATTGTGAACGAGCTGAGCATAATATCTTTTTATTACTTGTACTGATTTTATTATATTTTTATGAGTTATTCTTGCCTATTGGTGTTGCACTCTGACCATTTCTTCGAGATCGTCACTGCTTTCAACCTAAGGTTAGGTTTGTTACTTATTGAGTACATTGGTCGGTTGTACTCATACTACACTTCTGCACCTTGCGTGCAGATCATGGAGCTGATATTGCTGTATGGCGGGAGCTGGCATTGAAGATGTACCTGCGTTTAGGATATAGCTGTCTATTGTCCTTGGTAGCTTCAGATTTATAAATCTATTTATGTATATTTCGAATAGATGATATATTTATTTTATACTAGCTTTGTAAATTTTAAGTTTTAGAAGCTCGTGATTTGTACTACCAATCCTTGGGATTTTTGTATAAAAGTTCAAATATTTCATTATTATTTTCTTAGTACATCTCATTTGAATTGGATTGTTGTTTATTGGCTTACATAGCTGGTTGGGTTAGGTGCCATAACGACTAGTTGGATTTTGCGTTGTCACAAGTTGGTATCATAGCTTTAGGTTCATAGGTTCTACGAGTCATGAGCAAGTGTCTAGTAGAGTCTTGCGGATTGGTATGATGACATTCAAACCTATCTTCGAGATGCTACTGGGAATCTAGGATAAACTTCCCATCTTTCTTTTCCCATAGTGCGGTATTGATTCAGCTTGAAGCGTATCTCTTTTAATTCTTTCCACTCACTCGTATGTTATGTGAGCGCTCAGTTTCAGCTATGCATCGACTGCTTGTGATTCCATAGATGAGGTACAAGATGTGTTTTCTGTATTTTGGTGATGGGCTAGTCTGGAGGACTTAAGGCCGGGTTTTGGCCGCAGCTTGGGCGTAGTGATATTAGTTTTGTGAGTATGTGCTTTTTGACTTCTATTTCGGTGGTGTCCCTAGGAGTGGGATTGGCGGCTCGCTGTGTGGTTAGATAGCTATATGATGTATATCATTTGACTCCGAGATGTGTTCGGATAGCGTTGACGTAAGGAGAAGAGTTGCTTGGGATGTGGAATTAACCATTGGGTCTATCTTGATATGATGAACAGTCTTGAGATATGTGTGTGTCGAGGGGTCTTTCATGTTGCTTATTTTTGGAACAAAGTATATTCTCATGTCTTGTTGATGTGGTCAGACTCTAGAAGATTAAGTGATAGTGTACTAGTTGTGGCTGTAAAAGGGTATAGAGAGATGTCAGTTTGAGGCTAAGCATGTGGGTTATCACCTGCGGAGTAATCTACGAATGTGTGATACTTATGATGTTGTATGGAGAGTTTCTATCTACTAGTGGGTTATATGTGTCGCGATTTGAGTTTGTATCAGTTGAGAAAGTTGAAGTCAACTCGGAAGGAACTCAGACAAATATGATAGCTTGGCGGTAGGTCGGATCAGCATAGTAATGGGTATAATCGGTTCTTTTGGTTCTTATGATGTAGTGAGTCTATATATATGTTTTGTGGAAATACTCTTAGGCTTGGAAACCTGCGGGGGCTTGGTTGAGTTAGAGAGATTCAGTTCTGATGGCTTGGTTCTGGGAAATTGGATTTCGAAGAGTTCTCGATTATTTCTACCATGGTTTGAGATGGATATTTCCTACCGACGCGAGGAGCATGTTGCGTATCGTGATTTCCTCCTGGATGGGCTTAAGTGAAAAGTGCCTAGATAATTGAGTATATAGTCTTCTTGTGACTCAGAGTTGATAATGAGATTCTCATGCTTTTCACATGAATGACATGATAGATAGGGTGCATCCTGTGGGATCGAGATTTGCATGTACAAGGTGGCGGTTCAGATTTGGATAGAAGGTCATGAAATTTGGACAACATGGATGGTTTCAGATGATTAGATGAATGCTATTACTACTTGGTATTGCCGAGAAGGGTGTGCATTTCAAAAGGCACGTTGAGTTTTGACTTACGGATGCTTCATTGGTATTGCGGTACTCGCTTGTTTGATCGACTGCTGATATTCATATTTTTCTAGGTGGCACAGAAGAATTATAAAAGATGGTAGTATGTGTTATGGTTGGGTCATTTTGGAAATTTGTGGGGATATTTATCCATTTTGAGAATGACCAGAGTTGATTTGGGGCCCATTGGTAGGCCCAATAAGGATGTGTACTCTACACCTGGTCGAATTTGTTGACTCAGAACTGTTAGTGTTGAGGGGTGTTTCATTCGGTTAGAGTTGATCTTGTTCGTCTTTTGATATGTTCTACGTGTTAATCTTCTATACTACGAGGGGTTACAATTTGTTGGTTATATGTACACATGACGCGGTTATGTTTGGGCTTGTAGCAGAATTCGAGCAAGATGGTTATTGGGGTGTTGAATGGTTGATTGCGCCTTGATTATGGTCTTTCCAGGCTGTAATATGTTTTGTTATTCGCTTCTCCATGGTTATGGTCATGCACTTCGTGTACTTGATGTCGAATTACGTGTAGTTGTTGATTTTGAGCATTGTGGCTTGAGGTACTCCCTCCGTTCCAGTTTATGTGAACCTATTTGCTTTTTGGTCGATTCCAAAAAGAATGATACCTTTCTAAATTTGGAAACAATTTAGCTTAAACTTCCAATTTTACCCTTAATGAGAAGCTTTTATAACCACACAAATACTCTGGACCCCTTTATGACTTGTTTAGCACCACAAAGTCAAAAAGTCTTCGTTGTTTCTTAAACTCTGTGGCCAGTCAAACAGGTTAACATAAATTGAAACGGAGGGAGTATTTCATATGAACCATTGTTTGGATGGGGTCATGCATTGCAACTGGTTTATGTTGGGAGATGATCTTTTGTGATAGATTTGTGTGTTTTGGTTCTACTATGTGTGATGGGTTCGTAGCATTGCATTTGTGATGGTACTTGTTGAGCTTGCGGGACGGTTCTCTCATTTGAGTCATTTTTCATGTTTGAGTATACATTTGAATTTTTGTTTATTGGTGCACAGATTGCACGGTTTGTGGCTTTAGCTTGTATTGGTGTGGCATGTCAATAGAATTTTTGTGTTTGATGTGATGAGGTCACTGGACCTAGAAGGAGTACTATCGGATTTGATTATGATATGTATGGAAGAATAATTTTAGAAGTCGATTTAGAATTTGGCTTTGGTTTTTTTCGGATGAGAGAAAGCTCCATGCCTTGTTTGATCTAATGAATGGTTATGAGTTTCTGCGCGTTTCTCTCACCATTGGGAGTGTACGAAGGGTTGGAACAAGGTTTTAGTTGATATGTGGATTTTTACCAGTGTCGTGCTTGTTTTTGGGAAGCCACTATGGTTAGAAGTTACTGTTGTGGGTATGCGAGTTATGTGGTATATCATGTGATTACATCTTGGGTTATGGTTATGACATGATACAGCTTGTTCAGACTCATACAATGTGTAGATACGAGATTCGGGTCTTGTGAGAAATTCCAGATGTTGGAAATTGGGTTCCAAGTTTTATGGGCTAAGGTTGAAGGAAGAATCTTCGATTATGTTGAGTTGACGAACTTATATGGATTGGGTGATGCGGGACCACCCCCTGGTATGTTCATGGTAAGCTTACACAGTGATTGGATGACTTTGGAACGACTCTTGGCACGTTTGAGGACGAACATATGTTTAAGTGGGGAGAATGTAACAACCCAACAGGTCATTTTCATCATTTGCATTCCGTTCAGTTGTTTGAAGTCTTGAGTAGCTTCATATGATGTATTATGACTTGTGCGAATAGGTTTCAATTTTTGGGTAATTAGAAATTAGTTTGGAAGAATGTTTTTCATATTTGAAGCCTTAAGTTGGAAGATTTGACCAAGTTTGACTTTTGTGTATATGACCCCATATCGGAGTTTTGATGGTTCCGTTAGGTCCGGATAGCGATTTTGTACTAGGATGTATGCGCGGATTTGCAGTTGGATGTTTCTAGAAGGTTTTTTCACTAATTGGTGAAAGTTAGAAATTTCAAGGATTAGAATATTCATAAGTTTGACCGAGAGTTGACTTTGATGATATTGGGTTTGAATTGTTGTTCGGGAGTTGGAATAGGTTTCTTATGTCATATGGAACTTGTATGCAAAATTTGGTCATATGGAATTGGTTAGGCTTGAACCAGACGCTTGGTTAAAATTTTAAAGTTTATGAACTTAATAGATTGATCTTGATCGACGATTCGTGGTTTTGATGTTGTTAAGTGTGATTTGAAGCCTCGAATAGGTCCATGTTATATTTTGGGACATGTTGGTATGTTCGGACGAGGTTCTAAGGGGCTCGGGTGAGTTTCGGGTGGTTTTGAACCATTTTAGGCCATTTTCAACTACATGGTTTACCTACAGAGGTGTACCATACGATCGCTTAGAATTGGTCGCGATCGTGAAGAGTAAAATTGGAAAATTGGACATGTGCATCGCGTTCGCAGAGGAAGCTTGGCGTTCGCGAAGAAGAAATTCTGCTGTCATCGGGCTGAAATCAGAAGCTTATATCTTGCAATCTATAAGGAATTTGGAGATGATAAAAAATGAAAGTTGTAGCCTTTTGTTCCTAGTTTTCAGAAAGTTAATCCGTTTTTCATTTGATGGTATGTACAAAACGTTATGGATGATACACCGCTGGTTGTTTGAGAAGAGTTTGGGAAGGGTTAATGGAAGTGTGTTCATTGTTATCGCGGGGAAATGACCGCGATCCCATAGGGTAAAAGTTGTTCTGGAAAATTCTTTAACCGCAATCGCGAGGTTGGTGACCGCGATCGGGAAGGGTACCTTTAGAACAGTGTATAAAGTACTTTATTTCGAAGGTCTTTTATCATATTTTGAGTTGTGGAGCTCAGATTTGGGAGATTTCTGAGGCGATTTTCACCACATGGATAGGGGTAAGTGTTTCTACTCGGTTTTAATTATATTTCATGAATCTCTCATGGATTTTAGCATTTGGATTATGAATTTTTAAAGAGAAATTGGGGGTTTATGTCTAAACTTTCCTAAAGTGAATTTTTGATGTTTGAACATCGATCTAGAGTCGGATTTGTGTGAAATTAGTATGATTGGACTCGTAATTGAATGGGTTGTCGTATTTGGTGGGTTTTGTTGGATTCCAAGTTGGGGGCCTCGATTTGACTTTTTGGTTGACTTTGAGTAAATGTGTAAAGATTCGAACTTTTGTCAATTGGGATTATTTCCTTAGCTATTATTTGATGTATTTGAGTTGCTTTGGGCTAGTTCCGAGCCATCTAGAGGTTGATACACGCGGGATGGCATTTCTAGTGTATTGTTTGGCTTGCTCGGTATTGGAATTGGCTTGTTCGAGGTAAGTATCATATATAATCTTGGATTGGAGGGTATTTAACCCTGGGAACTATGTTATAAGAGATATATTAAGGTGATGCACATGCTAGGTGACGAGCGTGCGGGTGTGCATTGGGGATATCATGATTCTAGTTGATTATTAGACCATCACCAAACTTGTTTTGCTATTATATCTTGTTACATCCATGTTCTACCTACTTGTTTGATTATATAAGCTGTGAATCATGTTAGAAATAAAGTTTAGACTACTGGCTTATTTGGTTGAGACCTAATGAAGCTATTTTTGTTATTTTGAGTTATCTGCTCTAACTGTAATTATATACGTAATCATGATTCTTCATTTACATATCATATATCAATCTCTATTCATAACTCATTGTTACATCACATGTTATCATTTTTTGGGCCTGAGAGCCGTGTTGTGAGTGATATTTATAGGATCGGGCTACACGCAGCAGCATTGATATTTATGTGATCAGGCTGCACATCGCAACAATGATATTTATGGGATCGGGCTGCATGCCACAATAGTGATATTTATGAGATCGGGATGCACGCCTCAATAGTTATTATACGATCGAGATGCATGCCACATCAAGCCATATTGGCTTTATATTAGCGCTTGGGCAGGATCTGCCCCTCCAAAGTCTGACATACCTGTAGTGAGTGCAGGTACCGTACAGTACTAAGTGATTGCGTGTGATGAGTGGGAGTTTGAAGGAGGCAGATTGAGGACTCGGAGAGTGTGAGTATCTGGGATTATCATAGTGAAATCATTTATTTGACATGCATACTTGGCTTGTAGGCATAGAGATGCATTTTTTTCCTCATGCTATACGGTATTCTGACATTCATGACTTGACATGCATATTGACATGCAAGCATAGTGATGTAATTTCTTCATGTTTCCTGATAATGAAATATTCTATTTATTGTTGAAAAATTGGGAAAATCACAGTTTTCTGATATACTCATCTTTTTGGTGATTTCGGCAAAAAGATTTGGATTTTACTATTATACCTGAAAAGCATGCCTATTTTTCGTAACTGTGAACGAGTTGAGCATAATATCCTTGAGTTATTACTTGTATTGTTATTATTATATTTTTACAAGTTGTTCTTGTCTATTGGTGTTGGACTCTAACCATTTCACCGAGCTCGTAACTGCTTTCAACCTAAGATTAGGTTTGTTACCCATTTAGTACATGGGGTCAATTTTACTCATAATAAACTTCTGTACCTTGCGTGCAGATCTTGGAGCTGATGTTATTGTGTATAACGAGAGCTGGCATTAAAGATACACCTACATTCCGGTTATAGCTGCCTCTTGTCCTTGGTACCTTTAGATTTATAAATTTGTATATGTATATTTAGAATAGATGATGTATTTAATTCATACTAGAGTTGTAAACTATAAGTCATAGAAGCTCATGATTTGTACCACCAATCCTTGGGATTTTTGTACAATAGTTCATTTATTTCATCATTATTTTCTTAGTAAATCTCATTTGAATCGGATTTTTGTTAATTGTCTTACCTAGCAGGTTGGGTTAGGTGCCATCACGACTACTTGACTTTTGGGTCGTGATAGACACATGCCTTGAGAAAGTTTATAGCGATTTGGGGATCATGGTGGACAATGACTAAGTCTATAAATTTCATCTGGGATGGTAGTTGTTGTAGTGAGGAAGGTTGAATATGACCGAAAGGAATTTGCTTGGAATGAGGAGGGGTGTGAAATCTTGATTATTGTTTCGGTATGCAACATGACTTCGAGTTTGGAACGTATTGTTGGACCTTACGTTGATGCTAATTGGGAGTGAATAGACTCTTACAGCTGGTGGATGAGCATGTGTTCAGGAGGGTTTATTAATTTTGTGGTAGTTGTAACCAGTACAATATCGTTGGAAGATGTCGATATGGAATTTAATAGGTGGGCTATCACTTGTAAGCAGGTTAGTGTTTGCGTGATTTTTGATGACGTTCCCACGAAGAGTTCTACTTTCTGCTCAGCGGGAGACATGTACTGCGATATGAATAAAAGTGTTGTTTCGAAGGCAAGTCAAGAGTAAATTGGAAGAGTTTGAGTCAGTTAGTAGTGGTTTGAATTAGCATGGTTGAGGAAAGGGTCGGTTTCTTCATTGTGGTAATGTTATTTAGATATTCATGGCTACACTTGCAGTCTTGTCAGTATCCGTAATTTGATTGATTTGGAGGTATTTAATTTTGATGGTTTCGCTATTTGTGAATAGTTCTCGAAGGAGTTATGGTGGTTTAGACCACGACTAGAGGTTGGCGTATTCTCCGGTTATGGAAATTTGGTTGCGTGATGCAATTGTTCTTCTGAAATGAGTTAAGTGAAAAGTTTCTAGCCGATGAACTTTTTATTCTACCTGTGGTTCAGGAGTTATGATGAAATTCTTGTACTCTCGCGTAACACCATGATAGGTGCAGTGAGCGGTATGGAACTGGGATTAAAAGTCAAGGTTGGAATTTAGTTTTGTCGAGGATGTCACGAGTTCAAAGAAGCAACAAAGATTTAGAATTTTAGAGTATGTTGGGGCTATTTTAGTGTTTCTTGAAATGGTGTTCTGTGGAAGAGACATTGTGTATTGAATTTCAGGCAGGCTCATGAATGGCATTACAGAAAATAGCATGGTTGTTAGCCATACATATGTTGATTTTACTACCTGGTGCGGAAAGTTGTGGGAGTACATCCCACAGAATCATCATATAAGTATGACGTGTTAGTCAACTAAGTGTTAGAGATTGAAATCAGGTATGAATATTCTGGTACCATCGCTGATTCAAGAGTTTATTTTTGAGAGACACTATATTCCTTTGGTTGAGGACTGTGGAAGTTATTCCGGATTTGGCTGTCGGTCGCATATGTTATGGATAGGGTTATTGTGGGTCCTTGGGAGGTTATAGAACTATTTGGGAATGATCAAAATTGGCTTGAGGTCCCTTGGTAGATCTAATGTGAATGTATTCTCTACTTCAAGTCGGATGTGTTAATTCAGCATAACATTGCTTATGGAGGAGTCTTCTAGTATTGGATGTTGTTCCTGTCGTCAACTATTCTATGTGATACTCTATTATGCCATGTGGGTTGTGAGACGGCTAGATTATTCGCACATGTGTTGTGATCCCATGTAGCTTGTGGTGTTATATGAGCAAGATGACTCTCGAGATGCAGGTCATTTATTTCACCTTCGTTGTGCTTGGCATTTTGTAGCGCATGACACTATTTGACTCCCCAGGGTTGTGTTTATGTAGTTGGCGTGCTTGTGGTCGATATTCGGACATTTTGTGGATTTGAGAATTTTTTTTCTCGTTAGGTATTTCTTTATTGATTGTTATGTGTAGATCGGATGCCACGTCGCCACAGGTATCATGTTTGGATCGGGTTATCCGCGGTAATGGTATTCTGTGTGGATCAGGATGCACGCTGCAATGGTGAGATATTGAGTATGGCTACTTGTGCTTATTTTGTGTGCCGTGTTTCTCATCCTTGAGCGCCTTTTTTATTTGTTATACGAGTTCGATAGTTCTTTTCTTGAGTTCGTTTTTCCTTAATTGGTCATATTCGAGTTGTGGTTTGTTGACGCATTGATGTCGTCGTATGAGATTTTAGGTGGTTATTGATGTGGACTGTCGATCGAGCAGCTTGTATTGGGTGAGACGAAGTTGTCGGGATTGAAATCAGTGCAATCAGATTTAAATAATGTATATTAGGAGGAAAATGTCAATAATGGGTTTAGAATGAGGAAATGACTCTTGTCAAGTGGAGAGATCCCACGGATTATTGATGGCATATGGTTATGAGCTTCTACGTGTCGCTTCCCTCGTTGCAACATAGTGAGGGTTGGATCAGGGCTTATATGCATTATGAGGTATACTACGGGCATCGGTTTAGAGAATTTGCAGCTTCTATGGTTAGAGGATGTTATTATGGGCATAAAAATTATGTTGTGCATGATTATGTTTTGTACAATGTGTTAAGATTGATATGGTGTTCGTATGTTAGAATCAGGTCTCGAAGAGAATTTCGGATGTTGGAATTTGGTTCTAAGGCTTGTGGGCTAAGGTAGCAGGAATGATCTTTTGTCTGGATCGAGTCAATATCGATCCATCGTCACTACCTGGGTATGCATTGATAACGTCACCACCTCTCCCGTGTTAGGCTAGATACTTACGGGATATGCATTGATTTTACGTACCCATACTACACTTCTGTACAAAATGTGCAGGTTCTGACAGGTTTATTTGGTGGCCATCTTGGTGCGTAGGTGTAACTGCTGAGGGGACTTTATGGTGAACTGCTTTTTATGCTACACACCGCAGCTCACAGAGTCTCCATCTTATTTATTTTGTTTATCCTGTCTATTTTATATTCCAGACAGAGGTTGTATTATTATTGACTCTTTAGTAGACGCTCATGCGCTTGTGACATCGGATTTTGGGATATTCTAGTTGATATTTATGGATTCACATATTATTATCACCTTTCATTTATGTCTTACTAATATGTATGTACCTACGATTTTAAGTGCGTAAATTTCTTTACTCAATAAAATTTATGATCTTAAAAGTAATAAAATAAACAATTAATGTGACAGTTCACCATTGAATTGCCTAACGACGACGTTAGGTGCCATCATAGCCTATAGTGGATTTTGGATCGTGACAATATTCTTCTTTTCGTTTATTGTTTTATTTAAAAAAGTAAATTCCAAAACAATGTAAAGCTAATTAGCCATTACGGTCCATCCGGTGGGCCATTTTCATAGCTTTTCTCAGCCTTCAAACGTTCTTTAGCGAGTTATTATACATATTATGCCAAGTACGCAACAAATGAGTTTTAATATGAAGGGAAAAAATATTTCATAGGGTATTTTTGGACACTCTATAGTTTAAGTAGATAACTCACAAAAAGTTGATAGTTAAAGGGGTTTTAGGGTATTAACTCTTTGAGAATTTATGCTTTCTCCGTCTCAATTTTAGATAGTACCATTTGATCGGACACCAAATTAAGAAAGAAATGAGGATTTTTAGATTTTCAAAATTTATAATTTAAATTAAAAGTATAAATATGTATGTAATTATAAATTATCTTAGTAAGAGTGAAAATACAAACTTTAATGTTAAACTATTTTTAAATGTAGAAAGGTGACAATTTCTTTGAAACATATTAAAAATAAATCGTGTAACATAAATGAGGATAAATAAAGTAAGGATTTATCACATTCCATGTTTACATGAAAATATGAATAAATTTCTCCGTATCCTCTTAACCTTTTAGGTTAGAGAAATGATACCCCCTCTCCTTCTGAATGAAAAAAGAACACCCTTTTACCTTAAAGTCAAGCGAAAAAGTGAAAAAGCCATCACTAAAATTTATGAAAATGACATTACTACCCTTTGTTTGAAGGAAATTTTTTAAAAACAATAACAATTTTATTTTATTTTTTTTCTTTAAAGAAAAACTTATCTATATAAATATATAAAGAAGGGACAATAGCAAATGACTTTACACCTCTATTTTGCCAGGATCCTATTTATCTGTTATCTCAATTTTTGTTTGGTTTTTCCTCTTCCTTCTGCATGAACGGTCGTCTTGACTTTACGTTAGTATCTTTTTGGGTAACAGTTGTTTTGGCATCAAAACATAGTCTCACCACCTCAACATGCATGGACAGAGCACCTTACAACTTGTTTGGATGGTCGTATCTGGTATTGTATCGTATTATTACTTTAAATATGATATTTATTTTAGTTGTTACTTAAATTTTTTTATATCGTATCGTTAAATTCGTCATTACGTAACGACGAAATGTGTCACTTTATGTAACGACCGATTTGGTGTAGTTGCGTCGTTATTTTATCTTTTTTTCTCATCTCACCCTCACTATTATTAAATAATTTTATTTTATCATTTACTCTACCTTTTTATTTAATAATTTATCCCGTATCATAATTTTTTTTTATAATATTACAAACGGAAAAGGGTCTGATTTGCCCTTCTACTATTATAAATAGGCCTTATTTATCCTCCGTTTGAGTTTCTTATTAAAAGTAACCCAAGTGTTATACTTTGGGTATATATTTACCCTTCATCCGTTAAATATTTTTCACCAGTCTTTTAAAGGGTACGTGGCAGCTTGTCACTGGACCACACGACCCACCCACTAATTTACATAAAACCCGCCTGCCCGACCCATAAACTTTTAACCCGCCTACACCCATCGATATTTCCAAACCAAACCAGTGTACATTGTCCAAAATTTCGGTTTTCTTTT
>ML491471.1:75230-96683 GCA_005239535.1 Nicotiana rustica | reverse complement strand
TTATGGCTACGCAATGTGAAAAAATAAATTCGCAAATAACATTAAAACTTAACAAAAACCAGTCTAATTAATTTAGCGAGATTTTGTAGGATTATACGATAGGTAAAAATCACGTGCTCACAGGTAAACCCTTAATTTAAATAATAATTGACTTCTTAAAACAAATTTAAACCGACAATGATGTTCTACCTTCATACATAGAAGGAAAGGGGTTCAAATATTATTTAAAGAAAATAATTCATAAGGAAATTATTTTTTAGTTGATTTCAAAGAACTATATTTTAGAAAATTAATTAAATGACTATTTTGTCTAGTGCGAACTCTATTTTTAAAAGGATAAAAAAGACAAACGATATTTTGTAAGGACCTTCATGCTTTTAATATAATAATATAGATATAAAAAATACAGGTAAAACAAAAATAAATTTACACGATTTCTTTTTTATAGACGATTAGAATCCTAATCAGAAGGTAAATCATATATATGTATATAAATATTACAATATAATATTTACGTTGTTATTTTCTTAAGGGTGCAAATCATTTAACCCAACTTTGTTTCAAAAATTAAACTCTGCCTTCAATTTTGAACAATAAATCTGCAAACATAAAGGACTACAACTGTCCCAGGTACATTATTTAAAGGGCTTTTGTGCATCAACTCTCAAACATAAGGACTAGTTTTGTCATTTTCTCCTTTTATTCCAAAGCCAAAAACCCTTGTACACTGGTTTCAAGTTTAAACCTTTTGTTCTTCGGCGATTGACTGGCGAAATTGCTTCTCTCCATTTTCTCTGGTGAAATTGTTGTTCTCATCTCATCTTTACAAGTTATTTTTGCATTATTTATTTGTCTGATTAGTTTTACTAAAAAATTTTGAAGGGGAAGAAGGGAGAAATAAGATTTGGCTAAATATGGACATGAAGGAACCAAAGATGGATTTTAAATCGATACTGAAGGAGGTCGAATATCTGGGTAAGTATTAGGTCTTACTTCGAATTGACAAAAAACTAAATTCATGTGTATTTTACCTTTTGTAGGGCATGTTTCTAACATCCTATTGAACCTTTGAAATTGTAAACTGGCTGATTTTTGTGTTTTCGTGATTTGTTGAACTGAAACATTCAATTGGTTTTTATATATTCTCTTGTTTAAGATTGAAACTAAGTGCACTTGGCTGAGTTTTATGCGGGTATGATAGCGTCCTGCACCGGCCATGAGGTTGTGGAGGAATTGAATGGTAGAAAGTGTTTGCGAGAGTCTAGACCTTCTGAATTGTGATAAAATTCTCTAACTAGTGGATGCCTGCAAATTTTGAGGAGGATATTTAGGGTAAGAGGAATAATGAGCTGAGGTCAAGACCGGTACAATTTAGCCTTTTCCCTTCCATGAGAACATTATCCTTAAGTAGTGACGTGAAGGAGCTTAATACAGACATCTCAGGACCCAATTCCTGTAGAACTGAACCCAACGCTCAGTGATAAATGTCTTTTCTTAATCTGGTTACTAGCCATATGAAGCAATTTTCACATTCCTTTACCCGACATGATGGCAACTACTTTGTTTATGGACCATCCACTTTTTCTTGACATAGAGGTAGCGCTCGAGCCACATTTTCTTTAATCGATCAAAGCAATCACATCTGTCAAAACATCATGTTCATTTGGAAGTGGGAAACTCAAATGCATGACAAATGTATACAAGGAAAGGACAGTGATGCTGCCCAGTTATGGAGGTATAACTATAAGAGCTAACAGTCAATACATTGGATCAATCATTACAAGAAATATGCCAAGAGTTAATCAACTGTGATTCATGTGAGTCAATTGTTTTTGCCCAAGTGTAGGCTACAACAGACTCTTTGTTTGATGATCCAATGAAGCTAGGGGTTCATGACACCTAGCTGTCTAGATGAAAACTGGAATGTGAAACAGTGAAAGAGATTTCTAAACAGGTAAAAGTGAAAGTTGGCAAGTTATCAGGCTGACCAGCTATCATTTATTTGTTTTTGGCTGTGGGTGACTGGATGAGGATTCATCAGTGCGCTTGAAGTTGGGCGGTGGGTAGGTCATTATGGGTAGACTCATGTTTGTTAAGGTGAGGTAGAAGCAGGCAGTGGCTGCTGCTATCATAAGTGGCCAATGGGTGACAAGATAGTGGTTCTCAGTTTTTTATCATAGAAAGATAATGGTTCTCAGTTATTTACCGGCTTTTGTGACATTTTTCTTGATTTAATCTTGAGTTTCCTCAGTAATCTGGAGTGTATATTATTTGACCAATGTGATAGCTTAGAACCATCATTAGAAAAAAAAAGTCTATTTTGTTCTCTTTGACCGTAGTGTTATGTTGGCATAATCAGGATCTTGTCACTGTTGACACAACTCTAAAGTAGACACATTTCATGCATCTGAACTCCATGGCAGGGTGACATGTTTGAGAAATTATTGCTGCTGAGATTCTTACTTTGTCCCAAAAAGAAAGAGCTACATGAGAGATAATTTTCAGAGGAGAGGAAAAGGAGAGAAAGAGAGAGAATGTGAATATTCACTTTAATGAGATAACTTAGTGGTGAAAAGTAAAAGCTACCTTAATACTTTCTGTTTACAGCAAAAATTATCTTTTAATCATCAAATTAATTAACTATTAAGTAGGTTTCCTACTCTAATTCATTGGTGACATTATTTACATCGAAGCTTTTAGTGATTCCTTTTCTGTAGGCTTCAACATCGTACGCATGGTAATACAAGTGGACAGTGCAATATGAACAATCATTGTTACTGAAGAAATAAATGCTGTGATTCTAGATTGTGACTATTTGATAACACCGATTCACTGGCTGTGTATTGCTTTTATTGTTACAACCCATGGTCTTTATCTCATCATAGATACGGTCAACTGTTCTAATGTTTAAAACCCAAACCATTCATTGAACCAGAACTTTGAGTAGAGCATAAAATCATTGTTTTAATTATCAGGTTGCGGTGTTATCAAAGGCGAAAAGCGCAAAAAAGCTCTAAGGTCCATCGGGGCTTTAAGCACAAAGCGCAAATAAAGTGTGGGCTTTAGTGAAGGAAGGCGCAAATGGAGAAATATAATAAATATGCATGTGTAATCCAAGACTAATAATTATAAGCATGAATAACAAATATATGGATGAAGAAAATAATTATTTTTACAATAAAGTAAAATACCAATTGTATAGGTCTGTCTTCAGAATTATGCTCATTGGCAAGGAAAAATATGTCTTAGAGTGTTGACGACAACACTAAAGCGTCTGCTAAGCCAGGCGAAGCGCTCAACATATTTTGAGCCTTGCTTTAGGGCTTAAGCGTGCCTTTGATAATATTGTCAGGTTGATCACACAATCAAAATAATGCATAATAAACATCTCATACATTGCAACTGTAATTTTTATCTTTCAAATACAAAGCAACTGAAGTTGTACGTATTTTCACTGTGCACATATTGGAGGAGGAATAATCTTATCTTATATAAAGAAGGTAGCCCATGTAACTTAGTCGGCGAAGGTTCCAATGCGCCGTAGTATTGGATATGGTATTCATTCATTTTCTCCAGTCTTCCTTGGTTTATATCACATCCCATAAGGCATTAAAACTTATATCCATCATAATTCTTTCCAGTGCCAATACATATGTTCTTCTTGTGACTTTGACAGCTTCACTATCCAGGTCTCTGTCTTAGACAGCTATTGCCCATAGCAGTATCTTACCAAAATCAAAATGCAGCAGATTCATCACTTTTAGATTTCCAGTTGAACTGGATGTGCTTGATTAGTATCATTGAATAAATTAGTTTTTCTAGCAAAGAGTTTTCAAAGCATGACTAAACTGGAGACTTGGCTGTTTGACTTTTATACTAGTCCTCTCCGGGTGTCAACATTCTGCTGATGGTAGGAGCTTTTGTAAAATATGGTAATCTTTACTTTGTAATTTACTTGGTTGTCTAAGAGGGATGAGAATCGAGCTCCGTGGCTTTCACTTCATTACATACCGGACCCTTTTCATGTATGGCATGTTGTATATGTATTTTAGATGATGTTAATTAGGATGCTGTCTAATGAGAACAGATTTATTGCTTGATTATTTTCTTGGATAGGTTAGCACTGACTAGGTTCTCTATCCTATTCTCAGGCTCCGCGCATATGACATGGAAAGAGAAAAAGGAGTTGGAGAACAAGAAAATAGTTTCGCTTGGTGGGAAGGTGAGACACAGCCTTTATGAAGAATAACATTGGCTATAGTAATATTCTCTGCAATTTTTTTTTATAAATGCTGTAGTATTTTCTGGGTCTGTTAATAATATTCGTGGTAATTGCGGCAGCCTCAGAAGAAACAGAGGTTACCACTAAGTGTTGCACGAGTAATGATGAAGAAACAGAAGGAAAGGGAGGAGAAAATACAAGAAGAGGTTGAATACTTCTGCTTTCTTTCAAGTTGCTCACTCAAAGGTCCCTTAACATAAGTTGCTAACTTATTTGTCTTACAGAATTTGCTACTTGGACGATTTGGGGGAAACAGTGGTAGTAGTTCAAGAAAAGCAGCGGGAAGGCGCAGACCTGAGGATAGGGTGCTGAAATCAACTGAAGGTCACTTCAGAAATGGGGTGCTTGATGTTAAGGACTTACTAAAACCTTCTGCACCAAAAGCACCAAAAGCATTCGATGCGAAGCAGTCCTTTGCTAGTAAAGGGAAGAGGAAAAAGGGTGGTAAAAAGAACAAGGGCAAGAAGAAAAAGGGTCCTGGTAAGAAGCGCCATTAAACATGAGATAAATGGCGAGACCTCCTTGTTTTCTTTATATTTTTAAGCTTTAGATTCCAGTGTAATCTTAAAATTTTGTTGTAGTCTCCTGAATTTTCTGTGTTCTGATGAAGAATTCTTTTTGCGTTCCGGAAACAAACCCTAGAAGGCTATGAATTTTCTATATTCACGACAATTTGGAAGTGAGTTGGATATATCTTTTGTTGTTGTAATTTTCAAACTTCTCAATCGTTAATTCATTTGGAGAAAAAGTGGAATATAGTCACATGCACTGTTCAATTTGTCATTAGGATCAGCGTATGTTAATTGTCTTTTAAAAAAAGCTGCTATAAGCTCCGGTTGTGCTTCTCTCTTTTACCAGCTTGTTTGGATGGTGTTAGGCAGGGCGTTCAAACCGAACCGGAAAACTGCGTCAAACCGAAAAGCCAAAACCCGACTAGGTTTGGTTTGACTTGATTTGACATTGAGTAAAAAAATCCGAACCAAACCGACATATAAATATATAATTTTAAGATTTTATATTGAATTTTCTTTAAAAAATACTGAAATATTTGGGATCCTCACCTTGAAAGCATACATTAATGAAAACTATTGTTAGACGACTAAGAAAAAAACTATCTTGTATTAGAATATTTTAATAGATCATATGTTTGTCAATTTTTTCAATATTTACTAAACATATATTCACTTATCAAAATTGTATCTATAATTTTAGCAAAGTAAGATTGGAATAATTTCCATGTAACAAGAAAACCCGAAAAATCCGACAAAACCGAACCAATCCAAACCGATATAGTTGGTTTGGTTTGATTTTGATAAAAATCGAACCAACCCGGTCCATGTACACCCCTAGTGTTATGCATCGTTTCATAACGTATTGTATAGTATTGTATTGCATTATACTGTATCGTTTTGATGTATATAATGTTTGGATAAGTTGTATTGTTTGTTGTCATTTCATGATGTCATGCACCAACAATACAAAAAATAAACTTGCAATACTATAAAGAAAAAGTAAAGTACACGATACTATTATTATATAGAAAAGTAGGGAAAGGATAAGCTAAAACTATTTAATATAATAAAAAAGGGCAAGATAAGAGCAAAAAAGATAATGATGCGATCGCACTGAATCGGTCGTTTGCATTTTTCGTTGTCACGTATCGACGAATTTAACGATATACTAACAATCAAAATAAATATTATATTTTAAATAATAATATGGTACAATACAACAAGTGACAACCACCCAAAGATGTTAGTATCTATGTTTAGAAATAAAATTTTCAGTGTAAAAAGAAAAGTTTCCAAGGATACTATTGAATAAATTGGTGCATAAGCTATCAAGGGAAAATGTCCAAATTTAGTGATACATTTTATACTATGGTTTGAAATTGTCTTTCATTATATTTTTGGTTGAAATTTTGTTAGGAGTCAAAGATTAAAGCAAGATTTTTTCTTAACAACAGGATAAAATTAGATCCAAAGTATTCAATTTCAAATAGCAGAAAAGTAAATTTGACCATACCGCTACATCAGCACCAATGGCAAGGTTAATCCGAAACATTTTCTTTCACTCTTCCACCATTCCCCCACCGGTACCACCGCCGCTCAAATTCCACCACCTCCGCCGTATCCACGCCGGCAACAGCTTATCTGCTTCTGCTTCAGTTCACAGTAAACATCGGAAAAACAAAGTAAAAAAGGTGGAAAATACCAGTAATAGTAGCGTAATTAACCAAAACAAGCTTTCACAAGTGAAGCGGAGGACTCGGTCGGAGAAAGAGCTGGATGAGGAAACCTTCCTGAAGCACTATGGAAATGACAACTCTGCCCCCCATGTCCCTGTCTTGCTCGGCGAAGTTTTGGATGTTTTCGCCTCCGTCACTCTCCGCTCCTTCCTTGATTGTACCCTCGGTGCCGCCGGACATTCCTCTGCTGTTAGTACTTTCCTGCTTTTACTCTTGTACTTTGTTCTATATTTTTTTTGTCCTTTTTGAAAGGAGAAAATTTCTAATTTGCAATCTTTTTAATTTCTAGATATTTAGCTCGTATGGTCAATGAGTAAACTTAAGTCATATCATGTTATTTATACCTCGTTACATTCGTGTTGTGGAACATAACTTTGCAATGACTTTGTTGTTTCAATGTAAATGTACTTTGCATTTGTGTTAACAATATAATTTGGACAATGTAACAAGCAGGTATAATTTGGTTACTTGCCTGATTTATTTTGAGGTAGTGATTCTACTATGTTAAATTTCATGCATATACAGATAATTCAGGCTCATTCTGAAATGCAAGTATATGTTGGGCTTGATGTCGATCCCATTGCATATCAAATTGCTCAATCTCAGCTGAAGGGTATCCTACATAAGGAGTCTTGTGACACGGCTTATGCCTTGAGAGTGCATACCTTTTTGAAAAATTTTAAGGACGTCAAGTCCGTGCTTAGTGAAGTTGCAGACGACCGGTTAGCTTGTGGTGTTGATGGGATCTTGATGGACTTGGGTATGTCATCTATGCAGGTCTGCTCTCGAATTACATCTTAGAGACCATTGCAAAACTTAAACCTCTTTTTGCCTTATAAATGTTGTGTTTGCAAGCTGTTTCCTAGCTTTCTGCTTCCTGTGCCTCAGCGTGTCAGTCTTCTTCTTTGTGTATGAATTGGCTGTAAATGAGAAAAAAAAAACTTAGTTCACTAAAGTTGTTTTTGCATTTAATTTGAACTTGTTGAAGAGACAATTAAAAAGTCCATTCTCTCTAACTGCTTAAGCTTTTAGATGAGATGATTACAAACTTCAACATGGTATCAGGGCAGGTAGAGGTCGTCCTGGCTTCAAGTCTCACCACCACCTATTATAAAAATTAAATTTTCACGTGCATAACCAATGAAAAAAATGAAACTGGCACGTGAAGGGGTGTGCTGAAGAGACAAATAGATAAATAAAAGTGTGTTCTCTCTAATAGCGTAAGCTTTTAGATGAGATGGTTACACACTTCAACAGAACTGACTATTCATGTCATGGTTGGGTCAGTGAAGTGAATGAGATTTCTTCTAGTTAACCATCTGACGAGCTCATTGTGCATCGGATATTTCTGCTCGTGCTTTGTCAATTCTTGTATAGTTTATGATATCGTCCAATAGGGATTGATTAATCTATACTACAAACTTGTAATATTTTTACTACTATTTGAGAGAACCAAATTGTTGAAAAGTTGTTTTTTAAAATTATAAATTACTTTTTTGTTTTACTTTTCCTAATGTTATTTGTTTTAGTTCAAGTAAATTACTTGAACTAAAACAAATAACTTTAGGAAGATTTATCTTTAAGAATAGTTGAGAATCATTGAATTGACTTGGTAATATTATTATAATAAAATCTTAACTTTTATATATATATATTTCTCTAAAGAATAATTGCTTATTGTTAATACAATTATATTTTTCTCACTAAGAAATAACCAATTAACAACACTCCGTGAGGTTATGTCAATTAATTGAATCAAAACTACTGGCGATTAAAACAAAATATTTTTCTTGCTTGAATTGTGCTAAAAGGTAGTAAAAATTTCGTGAGAATATTTTGACTAAAAATCAATATTCTTGCCTATAACAATTCCTCCTTGAGAGTTAAAACTGAAGCAAGAGTATGATCCTAAAATAATAGTTTGCTAAAAATTGTTTTCACTCTCTTATTTTATTCACTAGTTATTATATACTCCCTCCGTTCCAATTTATGTGAACCTGTTTGACTGGGCACGGAGTTTAAGAAAAAAATGTTTACTTTTGAAATTTGTGGTCCTAAACAAGCCAAAAAGGGCTCCAGAGTATTTGTGTGGTTATAAAAGCTTCTCATTAAGGGTATAATTGGAAGTTTAAGCTAAATTGTTTCCAAATTAAGAAAGGGGTCATTCTGTTTGGAACGGACCAAAAAGGAAATAGGTTCACATAAACTGGAACAGAGGGAGTATTAATTTTGGTCCGTGAGAATTATAAATTTAATATAAGAATAACTTTGAGATAAAATATATAGACATGATAATAGATTAATTAAGAGCTATCATTCCAGCATAGTATGAAATGTACACTGAAAGTTTCAAGCCAAGAATGTAATAAAACTGAGATAATATTATAAAATATATCAAGCTTTATCAACTATTCCAACAACGGGAAATTACTCCATTATGGATATGAAAAGCTAAAAACGATTTTAAAAGACTAGAAATATTTAAAAGTTTAAGGAAATAATTTTTACTACAAGAAAAAGACAAGGAAGAGACCAAGACTAGTTTTTGTGACTTGCAAAAGATTGGATATATTTTTTACATAGTGAGCTTGCTATTTATAGGAGAAGATGGCACTTTGTTACTTCCTACTTTGGCCAAAGTGAGGTTATTTTGGCATCGGTGAGATTACTTTGGCCAAAGTAGCTTCTTTCTTTCATTTCCCACATGTCACATTAGCAACTTGACGTCCTCTCTACTCTGTGGATGAACATGTTTTGACCAATATCGAATATTGGCAAAAGTGACCATCTTTCTCTCCATTTGACTTCTAGCTTTCTTCCTTTTTCTCTTTTATGTATTCTTCTTCCCGCAAGATTTGTTAAAACAATACGAGAATAGAATATAATTTATTCATGTTTATTTCAAAATCTTATTTTTTACATTAGTTTATATCCATCACCATCTGTTGGAGTAATATTTGGAGACTATCAGGATTCTGATTTCTGATTATATTATCAATGTCTTGAATTTATTCCATATATTATTCAGGTAAATGATGCTGAGAGAGGTTTTAGCGTGCTGAAGAATGGACCTCTTGACATGAGAATGAATCCAAAGGTAATTTATTTCCAGATTTTGTGTGAATTTTGACGCTCATTCTGATTTCTGTAGCGCTGATGCTTGTTTATGCTGCATTGCGTATTCGTTCATGTTTCTAAAAGTTTCTATGTTTAAACTTTGGAGAACTATGTTGATTTTGGTAATTGTATTCATCTGGTTTAGTGGATAGTTAAATTCCTCGAGATTCATGTTTGCTCTTTGGTAAACTGTGCTGAATTTGAGATTGTATTCCTCTGGTTTAATGGGTGAAAATTTCTACTACAGACATGCATAAAACATCATCTACGGTTGTATTTGTCGTCCTTCCTTGTAGTTTGTAACTGTTAAGTATATCTGCTTGTAATTGGTAGAGTAATCATTTGGTGTGTTTCTCTTTGGGAAATTTGTTGGGATAATCATAGAGGTGGGTTCTAGGTCTTAGGCAACGTGAAGAGGCAGTTCAATAAAAAAAGTTTCTTAGCTTTTCTTTTCAGTGGTAACTGGTCATCAATGATGCACATAAAATTTACATAAATTATCAGCTATCATGATCGTATCCTAATTAAGTCTTCGTTGTTGATATCGCTAATTGTTTGACTTCAAGATATCTATTTCAATAGACATTTCTCTGTCCTATACTTTCTATAGAAAGTTCATAGATGTGGAAAAAATGGTTCATGGATTTTTCCTTGATTAACTGACACAGGACTGTGACAGGCAACTCTGAAAGCTGAAGACATATTGAATTCTTGGCCAGCTGATGAATTAGGACGAGTTCTGCGAGACTATGGAGAAGAAAGTAATTGGTACTCTCTCCAAAACAGAATTGTTAAGACTCGTCTACATGGAGGGTTACATTCTACCAGTGAGCTGGTAGACCTTATTCAGAATTCAACTTCTAGGACTAAAGGTGGTTATCTCTTCCAGGTGGCCTTGCCTCAATTCAATAATTTAACTTTGTCTGAAATTTTATGAATTTCTTAACTATTACAAGCGAGGTTTGGTGTGATAGGCACTTTTTCATACTTAATAATCTCTGCACATGCTTGTCTATGAAAATGGGAAATGTGATTATACTTTGGTTCCTTGCTTAAGCAGGAAGGCAAGGTTGGATTAAGACAGCAACTAGAGTTTTTCAGGCTTTGCGAATAGCTGTTAATGATGAACTCAAGACACTGGATGATTCCATCCGTGCTTGTTTTGAGTCTCTCAGTTCTGGTGGAAGGCTTGCCGTAATTTCATTCCACAGTTTGGAGGACAGAATAGTAAAACAGGCATTTCTCAATATTATGAACTGCAGCGAAGTTGATGGAGGTGGGATTGAAGATGAAGAAGGGATGCGCTTACGTGAGCTGAGGAAAATTAATCTTGATACTGCTAAAGAAGAAGCATGGATAAAACAGGTGATACAAGGTCAGAATGGAACTATCCTTACAAAGAGACCCATAACACCATCTGAAAAGGAGGAGGCGTTAAATCCTAGAAGTCGGAGTGCTAAACTAAGAGTGATTCAAAAAGCCTGAAGAAAGGTGGGATGTCCCTGTGGAGATTTTCTGCTCTCAAAGATGAGGAGCTCTATCAATTGTTTCGACATCCAAAGTTAAGTAACCACAGCTTATTCTTGATTGGACTTATTCATCAGGCATAATTGTCCTCTCGAGGAAGCCTAATGAAGCTCCACCTCTTATGGGGACTTGTCATACAATTTGATGATTCAACAATTGGCTACCACATTCCAATCAGCGTATCATCATATTTTTCCATCGTTATGTATCAAGAAACCGTTGCCAACTGTCAGCTAAGACCGGAGATAAAGCTTGAAGGTTCGCTTGATTTGTTACATTCAACAACAAGCTCGCCATAGGCTACCGGTGATGCCCGAAGTGCATATTTGTTGTATAGGGGACTTATGACTGAGGAAAGGTATTTTTTCTACCTTATGAAACATGTAGAAGGAATTCGGCTATCGTTTCAAGCTCTTAAATTCAACTCCTAGTAGCTTAAATTTATCCCAAGGGTTTGAGAATTTGAAATCCATGTTGCTGATATGCAATTTCATAGCATGAGGATCTTGATTAATGGTTTACTTGGTTACACTTGAAGCAAGTGCCTTAGTGCAAGCTTTGTATGTTCACAAATATCCAGTGTGTTCAGGATACGTGTGTGTGTTCAGTTTCTAGCATGAAGATCTTGATCTATTCTCACTTTAATTGGTGATTCTTAATTTATTTGGTTTGATGCAAACAACTAGTGTGGATTGGCCACATTTCACATTCCAAAAGATACCTCCACTGTCGTTAGTTCACTTCATTCATGTTTATTAGATAATAATTTTACGGTTACTTTTTATATTTCCTAGAATTTATTTATCTTTCTCCTTTCAATTTACTTTCATTTATTTTGTTTTACCAATTTTAGAAATAATGCAAATCTACATTTCGCTTTTAAAACATTAACTTTTCATATTCATAGAATAGCTAATGCTATAAATATACTAGTAGTCAAGGTATTCATTTGAAGAGACTTGTAAATTAGACAATTTTAATGTGGAGAAAATGTTCTCTGCCTGAGAAAAACCTTTTCCGGATCACTTTGAGTACATCTGCTTTTAAATTTCAATACCAAAATAAAATTTCTAAAAATTTCATTGTTGATAAATATTGTAAATAGTTCACGAAATAACAAAAGTTCCCACTTTTCTGTAAAATTTGTATATATTGTGCTGTTGTAAGCATAATAATATATACTGAAATATCGTTCGCCTTTTTTATTCTTTAAACTAGACAAAATAGTCACTTAATTATTTCCCTTGTATCTAGGACCGTTAAACCTATTAAATCTACTTCCTTATTTGAATTATGTAATAAGTTAATATTTAGGGGTTTAAAATGTATAATTGTACCTTAATTTAACTTTCCAACGAAACTGCATCCAGTTAACCATAAAACTTCAATTTTCCCAGTTAGGTGTCTGTCTCATGGTCATGCCTGCTTGGCATATACTAAGCTGGTTATTTAACTAAGCTGGTTATTTTGATTGGCTCATATCTATAGTTATTAGTGTAGCTGCTTCATTGTTTTATATTTGTCAAGGCCGTTTTGCCCCCGATGATGCCTTTTACAACGTCAGGATATATTTTCACTTTCCATTCACAATCCCGCAATACAACTGCGTTGTAAGCTTTCCAGCGTTTCTTCATGGTTACGTAGCCACGTGGCTTTTGTAATGACAATGTTGTCTTATAAAAGCTACCAGCTTCTCAATATTGAAGCTGCTACACTAATAACTATAGAATATAAGAGAGTATTATAAATTATGGCTGAAAAGCTCTTTTAATTGAATGCATAACATAATTGTTTAAAATTTTATATATCACGATATAGTATTCTTAAAGTTGCGAAAGTAATATAAGACATAATAATATCAAATATGTTAATTAAAAATCTTAAAATAATATCATATAAACCGAAACGAATACAATAGTTAAATCGGAGGGTAAGCGATTGTATGTAAGCCGCACACATTGTCTGTGAGGTGGATTTGTCCAATGAAACAGAGTACAACCCCTTCAATCAGTAAATGCAACAATAATACACTAAGATCTCTCTATAACAACATCCTACTCATTTTAAAATTCAAAAGTTTTTTCAATAAAATTAATTTGATTGAAAAGGAATTGGTGAAAATATTACACATAGAACTACGATGTGTCAAATGAGTTTTCATATAAGTGAAGGGGGCAAAGTATGTATTGGGCCAAAATTATTGTACCTTCTAATCCGAATTTAAGTTAAATAAAACGAGACAAAAGTACACACAAAATATTAGAGTGTTTTCATTTGTAAAGTTGAGTATAGAGAATGATCATCAATTAATGGAAATTCTATATATGCAACATTTGAAAATATGAATAAATATTATTTGAAGTTTGAGTCAATTATCCACTTGAATTCGAAGCAATTCAATCTCTTTAATGTAACTTTAAAAAATTAAATACTAAGTTAAATCTATTGAATGCAATTTTAAAATTCAAATCTTAAATTATGAAACATAAACTTGTTTTTCGATTTTCAACAATCCAATAGACGATTCAATGCCAAAATCTACTTTAAATGAGCTTGAATTTGTAACATAACTTTCAAATATCATAAATAACAAATCTCGATCATCAAATTATTGAAACAACAATAAATTCAACAAATTCATTTTACAACTAAAACAAAGAAGAAAAAACTCTAAGTAAAAGAAAAAGAGAAAAACGTATGTATCTGAAGTTTCTAAAAATTTAATATCAACTAAACTTTTTATAAAGAATGGGAATAAATTCAACATGTGACACAAAATCATAAATTTTTTGCCATTGACTATGACTGTTGGGTCTGGGCACAGACCAGGCTAATGGTAACTAGTCTATTAAGATACGACAATTGCACTCTTGTCCAACTTAAGATTAAAAGGTTTCACTTTTATTAATTTTTTTTGGAAAGGTTTTGAGTCTATATGAACAAATAATTCTATGCACTTAGGAACCACAAAAAACAAAATCTAAGATCACCGTGTAAGAAAAAAAAGTTTAGAATAAGATGCAATCAGAGAAAAGACAAAAGGGAAGAAAAAAAGCCGAACATGGTTTTTAACTTTAATCTCTTTTGATATAGAAAGTAGTTGTTTACTCCAAAATACGAGTAATACTTAAACTTGTAATGTGGGTATACGGATACGTTAAATGATTCAATACCAATTTATAAATGGCTAAATAAATAAATGAATTAAACGATTAAGATAAGTCAAACCAGTATCGTTGCAAGTTATTGACTTCGATTGGAACATACTCGAGATCAAGCGTTAAGGACAATAAGAGCAATAAGAACAATAGTAAGTTATAAGCAAGTAAAAGAGCAGTGTGTTGTTATTTCTCAGTCAATGTGTATATATATCAACAAATGAACATGGTTCCTCTTTATATAGTAGAGGAATCCTAACTAAGGTATAACTCTAGTTTCGAAAATAAATTCCATGATTGATATCAATAACCGTTAGTGGTTCTGTCAATCCCGAGATTCCCGCCGAGATTTGTGGTCGATTGCAGATATCTCGTTATTCCGTTGCTCGATGTTGATTTTGCCCAATCTCGATCCTTCGGTCTCCGTGTTCTTCGAGCTCGAGCTTGCTTCGATATGGACTTAATCTCGAGCCCATAAAATCGAACGTGGTCAATTTTAACCGTATACAGATAGTACCTTCGTTTCTTAGAATGAAATGATAAGAAACGACTTGAACCTCGATTCCCCTGCACCTCGATCATGACGTTGTTTTCATGACGTAAGCGATGGATGCGACCAAAATGTCCCATCAGTTCGGTTCCCCAAATCATCAATGCATGTCAGTCGTTGGTCAGCCACTAGTGCCACCGAACCGTCGCCACTAGCCTATAAATACCACCTCATTTGTTGATTCAAACTTTACTTAGCTTTCATCAAGAACTCTCAACTCTATAATCCTTCTCATCTTTCTTTCATCACCGCCTGTTTCGCCGCCGTTGTTTTCACCGGAGCAACCAATTCCATTCTTATCTTTAACCTCTTTTGCTTGCACAAATGGCGAAAACTTCCAAAGATGTGCCGCAAAAGGAAAAAGCATCGTCTTTCTCCTCCCGGACGGCCGGTGATAAAACGCTAGTGCAGTCTCATATCGAGGAATGTGTCCCGGGACCAGTCGAACTAACTTCTGACTTTAAGGTCGAGAGACCCTCCTCAATTTCGGGCCACTGCGAGCCCATCTCACGATACATATGCTCGATATCGGAAGGCGATCTTGAGAGAGTGAAAAAATACTGCAATTGGAGGGGGGGGGGGGAAGGAAGCGGTGGTTCCTTCCCTGAGGAGGAAATCACCACCTACGGGAAAGGGTATTTGAGCGTATATACTTACCCTTTCACATTATGTCCTGTAGATCCGGTCATACTCGATTTCTACCGTCAGTATCGAGTAACCCTTGGCCAGGTATACCCCTCATTATGGCGCATCGTCAACCTGATCAGGTTATTTTCAAGAAAGGTCGAGGGGATGACTTTCACCCTCGACCATCTGATAAGGTTATACAGCCCCTGCCTCTATCGAGGTGGGTTGATAAAGCTGCAGGGTCGGGCCATGAAGAAGCTATTCTCAAGTATTGATGAAGTCAAAGACCGAGGATGGATGGGCCGATTAATCCAAATCAAAACCTCCGATCTATCGAGAAAATGCCATTCCTTGAGGAATGGAACATGAAACATAAGTGCAACTTCGATACTGATACTTTACTATTTTACTTTATTTCTTTCCTGACTCATGTTCTCTTCTTATGGTGTAGATTCTCCTTGGTTTCCCAGAGCAGTTCTGGATCTCGAAGGCTGGGTTCGACAGCTGGCCTCCACCTCTTCTCATGCCGAACGTTGCTGGCGTGATTTGGCCAAAGGCCGATGGGAGGCCAAAAACCACGGTGAGTTTCCTTGCTTGTGCATTGAGGTTTTCTTTGTAATATGATCCTTACTTACTCGATTTATTTATGTGTAGTTCTCAGTGAAAATGTGGCCATGTGGCCACCTCCGCCTGGGGAAGAGGAGGTGTCGAAGCCAAACAAGGAGAGGAAGAGGAGAAGAGCTTCTCCTTCCGATACCCCCAAGCCAAAGAAGAACAAATCTCAGAAGTAAAAAATCGAGCCTTTTGCTCCTCGTTTCGACGTAGTTCAACGACTACGAGAGAAAGATGAAGATGATGGTTTCCTGGTGGTGATCCGAAAGAGGGGAAGTACTGAGGCTTCCAGGAGTGTCGAGCCGGTGGAGCTCGAGGTGACACCATCTCGGATCGAGGGCATTTCGGAGGAGGGTCCGAGAAAAGTCTCCGAGCAATCAAGTGGTGAGGATGCCCCCTCCATGATAATCAGTCGGTGGATGTTCCTGAAGGGTCTATCCCCGAGGCTCTTCAGAGAGAAGACAATGTCCCAAGTGATTCGCTTGGGATAATCCATATTGGTGACTTGCTGCTTGGACCTTCATTCTCCGAGGGGTAGTTTCAAGATGCTCGGGACATGAGTACTCCCCATGCGGGACAGGTCCATGAAAGGAATGACATATTCCGGGACTGCTTTATCGGAATTGACGATGGTCCCGAGCCAGACGCATCATTCGTATTCGACGAGGCTCAGCGATTTTTGAAGCAAGTAAGTTTAATTTCTTCGTATTTATACTTGCGTTTAGTCCATCAAGCATGACTCTTTTCTTTGTGTATAGGACATGGCGCTTCACCGAGAAGCATTTTCGAAATCCAGGGCTGAGCTATCCCGATGCGAGGCCGAGCTCAAGAAGTCCCGTCCCTAGATGTAGTAGTCAATCCGCGGGACATTCAAAGAAGCTATTCACTTGGGTGTATCCCCGGGATTCAACAAGCTCTTTTAGTATAAAACTAGGAGCAGAAACTAACAAAGATTTTCTCTTGGTAGAAAATCCAGTAGAAACAATGATCATATCGGTGCATTTAACTTTGCTGAAAATATAACCTATTTTGGATAACATAAAGACTTGTCTAGGAGAAACTTAAGTATTGCAATTTCAATTCTTCTTTGTTGGAATGTATATAGAACTGATTTTACGAGTATTATGGAGTTGAAAGCCTCTTGGGACATCATATTATAAGTTTCACAAACTTTAACATACTATTTTAGGGGTATGCTGTATAAAATTGTTCTCTGGAGTAATTACTTGTAGTTCTGTGCCTCCATCAATACAATTCTGAAGATAATACCTTGATTAGCTTACTTACCATCTGATCTATTTAGTACTATTATTTCTCCTCTTAGACTGTAGATATGAATTCTTGATTGTATGAATCTTGTCCAAAGCTATTCTTATTGGCATCCGATCTCTTGGCGATGAGCTAGAACATAAAAGTCCAATATTCAAGATTGAGACCAAGCATCCTTCTGTCATAGTGCTGGCATTTAGCTGGGATATGTACTCATCATCTTGAAGTATAGCCTTTTCTTCCATATCACTTGCCCTGTCCTCATTTTTGTTGTTTTCTTCATATGCTAAAAGCAATGCTGGATTAGCAATCTAAATAACATGTCCAGGCAAAGTGGTTTTGACATATTGGTGAATATTTAGGCCATCTTTGAAGATTACATCAGTCGGCCTTCTACTAGTGAACAACTCGAGCAACATGATACCGTAGCTATAAACATCTCCAAGAGTGGACAAGTTTACACCTGATCCATATTCTGCAAGATAATGATATGCTGGGACATTGAGAGTTTTTAACTTTTTTTATTTTTTCATTAAATATTGTGAGCATCGGAAAGACATATATAAGGTTGAGGTACACAAACATTTCATTTTACAAGTTAGGACACCCGATAAGAGACATGAGCGAATGCAACCTGAAGGTACCAGGTTCATCTGAACTCAGTATTTTCGACACGGAATATTAATTTTGTGTAAAAATCTACTTAAGTTATAATAAATAGTAGATATGTACCCATATCTTTAAAAATATTACGTGTACATGTTCAATGTTAAGAATCTAAAAGGTTGAATCCATACAACTTAAATCTTGGATCCGCCTTTGAATTAAGGGAGATAGCCATTATGCAAAACGGATTAGTGACATACCTGGTGGGATATAACCTATAGAACCCTTTAGTGCAATAGAAGTCTGTTTATTCCACGATTCGTTTGACTTGAGGAGGAATTTTGCCAATCCAAAATAACCAACATGGGCAGTCATCTCTTCATCAAGTAGAATGTTGCTCGATTTTAAATCACAATGAACAATTGGTACTTGGCAATTGTTGTGGAGATAATCAAGTGCTGAAGCAACATCTATTGCTATGTTTGCCTTTGGATAATGTTGAGGTATTGATCATCACTTGTTGAGGGCAGCCAATCATCTAGGCTTCCATTTTCCATGAATTCAAATACTATGAATTTGAAGTCATTACCTTGGTAATCGATGCTTGAACAAAAAACTACGATCTTAACGAGATTACGATGCCTTATAGTTTCAAAGCTCTACATTCATCCAAAAATCTTTTCAAAGCACCTCTTTGTTGTAGGTTCAATACTTTCACTGCCATAACTTTATCAAAAACCTGAAACTGTCCTTTGTATGCAGAACCAAAACTTCCTGTACCAACCAGATTATCCTCAGAAAATCCATTGGTTGACTTGAATATATCTTGGTAAGTTATTTTTGCTGCCAAAAATGGATCATTAGCTAAAGTTGGTTCGTCATCATCAAAATGTTCAGATTGCCTTTCTCTTGAGAACCGTGCACTGAGATCTCTCTTTTTTCGAGTTCCTAATTAGTACTATATAGCAAGCAGTAAAAGAACACAAAAGTAGAAATAAAAATGTAACTAAAATAATAATCGCTACTTTTGTCCTCGAATGAATGTGTTTCTTTGATGCTAGATCTTGTTTTGCAGGGCATGCAGGAAATTTGTTGTTTGGAGAACCTCCACATAGT
Organism: Nicotiana rustica; assembly: GCA_005239535.1. Classification (NCBI taxonomy): domain Eukaryota; kingdom Viridiplantae; phylum Streptophyta; class Magnoliopsida; order Solanales; family Solanaceae; genus Nicotiana; species Nicotiana rustica. The sequence continues at coordinate 77,571 of ML491471.1, read as the reverse complement.
TTATGATTCCCTGAAATTGAAACTGCACTTTCATTCGCAAAGATTCCTTCGTTTGGTACTTTGCCTTCAAGTTCATTGAATGAAAGATCAAGCTTCCTAAGATATGGAAGTTTCCCAAGAAACTCTGGTCACTCTTTTCTTATTGTTCGGCTCTGAATTCTCTCTTAACGTTTTTCTTCCAATTCCATAATTAATAAGCATATAAACAAAAATTAATTTGGGTTATTATAGTGTAACAAGCAGCTCATGCTAAGTCTCATGATGTGAAGCTTGTTAAATCTACTACTGCAGTTGAAAAACCAGCAGGTGCTACTGCCGGCGCGTTGTAGGCTACTGTTCATTGAGCTGTTACTTCAAACAAGCTTGATGTGGTTCAACAATCCGTTGGGGCATCTTGGATTCAAACTGGTAATGATCGCTTGATGTTTCATGAGCAACTAACTATTGAAATTGTAGCAGTTGTGCATAAGGTTTCTTCCTCTTTCCCCTCCTGAGCCAAGGGTCTATTGGAAACAGTCTCTCTACCTGCATGAGGTATGGTAAGGTCTGCGTACAAAGTACCCTCTCTAGACCCCCCTTGTTGGGATCAAACTGGGTTTGTTGTTGTTGTTGTTGTTGTTGTGCATAAGGTTTCTCAAGCGTTAGAGGGGGAAAAGCAGGCTGGTGGAGTTGCAAAAAATGCATTAGTTGATCTAATTGAAAAACCAACAGCCATTGTAGTGCAAGTTGTTGTTTTAGATGCTGATTCACAACATAATGTAGTTGTTACTCTCGATGCTGGTGCACAAACAACTCAACTAGAAGTAGCAAGTGGACAGAAACAAGTCTCAACTTCCTCGAATGAAGTTGGTCTAAACAAGAACACAACTGAGAATGCTTGGGCAGTGATAGAGAGAGATCCTACTAGGCAAAATACACCACCAGGTGTGAAGATACAACATCAAAAATCCAGTTTGACAGATGTTCGACGAAATATGACACAAATTGTTACTAGCCCAAATGGATTCGAAGTTTTAGCATATGAGGAGGATGATGGAAAATTCATCTCCATTAAATGATGCTAACAGGAAGAAACAATTAGTACCATGTAATAGTAATGCCAAAGATGACCGAGGTAGTGATATTTTTGCAAGGAAAGTTGGTGTTCGACGAAGTGCCACACCGGGCAATTTGATTGTTGCATTAACGGGGTGTGATGACCCAAAAGGTCATCTTATGTAAACTTAATTATGACTGTGTTCCGAGGCCCCAAAAGCTTCCGTTAGTCTCACCTCGATGTGCGTGCGCAGCCCGGACGCGTAGCCGGGAAGCCTTTATGTGAAAACTTGATAAAGAGTTGAATTTATGATAATTAATTAAATAAAGTTGACTTTGGTCAATATTTTTGGTAAACGGACCCGGACCCGTGATCTGGAGGTCCCCGAAGGTCCGTAGGAAAATATGGACTTGGGCGTATGCCCGGAATCGAATTCCGAGGACCCAAGTCCGAGAAATAAATTTTTAAAGAAAATTATTTTCTGAAAATAAAGGCTTATGAAAATGAACCTCGATGTGAGACCTGTGTTGCTGGTCCCGTATTATGGTTTCGGAGCCCGAAACAGGTTCAATATGTGTTATTTAAGTTATCTATGAAATTTGGTAAGGAACAGACTTGATTTGAGGGGTTTTGGATAAAAAAATGGGAAATTGTAAGTTAATGAAGTTTTGAGGATTTTCATAGAATTTGAAATTTGGTTTGGAACGTGATTTCATGTTATCGAGGTCCGAATGTGATTCCGAGACCGAGAATGGTTCTGTTATGTCATTTATGACTTGTCCGCAAAATTGGATGTAATTCCGAGTCGTATAGGTCGGTCCGACGCATGTTTATAGAAATCAAGAACTTGAAGTTTCTTAAGTTATGGTTTTAGGGGTTTTGGGGTGTGATTTTGAGTTTTAGCGTTGTTTTGAGTTTTCCGTGGGCTCGAGCAAGTCCGTACAATAATTTGGGACTTGTTGGTATTTTTGGACGGGGGCTCGGGTGGGCCAGGTGCCTCCCGGACCCTTACCGGGGCTAAAAACTAGCTAAAACAACTGCTGGTGCAGCTGTTGCTGGTGTGACCGCAGGTGCGGTTGCCCAGTCGCAGGTGCGGTTCCACAGGTGCGAACCCAGCTCCCCCGGCCCTTTTCCGTAGGTGCGGCCATTTCTTCGAAGGTGCGGAAACCCCTGTAGGTAGCCTGTATTTAAGTGTCGAAACTCAGGTTTCCTTCATTTACACCCATTCCAACCTCCATTGAAGGGTCCTAAGAGCTTGAGAAACCATTCCTCGACCCATTTCCAGTAGAGGTAAGTAATTTCACT
>ML491471.1:35997-63594 GCA_005239535.1 Nicotiana rustica | reverse complement strand
AATTCATTAAACAAACATGATGATCAACTATCATGAAACCTCCAAACTAGCAGGCAACAACACATTAGCTCAAATTTTGTTACAATCAACAATTGCTAAAGGTTACTGCAATTTCATCTGACTTTGAAATATTAATCTCAATATTTTTTGTATTACGATCAAATGTTAGATCTACATTATATCTCATCTATAATTGTGTTTGATGTAATTCGTGTGTTCTTAGTACAATTTAAACGAATCAAATTGGTTCAAATAAAAATTTTAAAAAGTTAAAAGAATTAATTTAGAATATTGTAAAAGAAACAATAAAGAAAAATGATGAAAAAACATAAACGAGGTAGGGCGGGGAAGGGCAGGGCAGGGCCAAAATCTGAGAAAACACTAAATGGGGCAGGGTAGGGCAGGTCAAAATATTAGCAGACCAACGCTTGCCTTACCCCGCCCCGCCCCGCCCTATTGCCATCCCTAATGATAAATGAGGGGCAAAACTCTAATTTCTACATTATTTTATGGTATCATTTTTAAAGCATCATCACATGTAATATCGCTATAGAGTATGTTATAAACTTATGACAATCATAAAGTACTTAGTTCTTTCTAGTTCTTATTTTTTACCTGTTAGAATATGAGGTTTTTTCATGCCTCAATTGGAATTGTAAGGTACTGTCTTTGCCCTATTATTAATAAAATAACTACACCAGGCAGGCCTTGTAATATAATTTGCCGAAAAAATTGCCGGTTGTCTTACATATATGATAATAATTAATTAAGAGCCAATTTTGATTAGCTGACCAAAATTCTACTAGTCTATTTTTTACAGATAAACCAATCTTGCGGATTTTGAGAATTCTTTTTCTTCTTTTAATATTAGGGGTCAACTCCAAAGAGACAAAGAAAGGAATTGGGTTGGCCAATAAAACAAGCGAATGAGGTATTATTGGATAACAATAATTTATGGATAATTGAATTAAGGTGGTATATGATATTTGAAAAATTCGTGACTGCTTTATAATCATTTTCATCACAGATTAAATCCCTAATTATTGTATATGGTTATGAAAAAATTAACTTTCTGTTGAATAATTTTATTTTATTGGTTTTTCATCTGATATTCGTATTTGGGCTACGTATTTTGGAGCTCGTTTAATTCAGATTTGCGTCGAAAGATCCACTTTGAAAGTAAAGATTATCGAGTATCGTATGCTTTTATGATTAAATGCAATAAAAATTAGAGATGTCTCTTTATTTGAGACATTTCTTTATGAAAGTATACATTAATATTTCTATAATGGTGTTTATTACCTGTCCAATTAGGTACATATATTTACTGCAATTTGTGAAAGATAATTGTTGTAATATAAACCTAGGAGTATGTGAACCACAACTCCTTATAAAACTTTACATTAAAGAGCTTGTACCTTTTTGAGATCTTGCATGACTTTTTTTTACATAATCTAATCACATTCACTTATTTTGCTCCCTTTCTTTATTCTTCTTTATATTATACAATAATAAAAGATAACAAATATAGTAAAGACTTATTCACTACATGTTATATTTAGATGTATTTGAGTTCATACATTAACATTTTGAAAGACATCGTTAGTTCTATCATTTTGATGTTATTCATCAATTAGTTATGTATTCAATCTAACAGTCATTTTAATGAATAACATCAAAATGATAGAAATAATAATGTATTTGAAAATATGTCACAACCTGAAATCCCACCCTTCAGGCCGTGACTGCGTCTAACGTTGAGCCCGCTAGACAAGCCAACATGTACAGTTAATCTAATATTTGCAATCCAATTCAACAGTAGTAAAGGAAGTACCTTTAAAAACCTAAACAGAAATAACGAAACACTTTAGAATTTAACAGCGGAATTGTAATAGAAATTCGAAATGCAAAGTGAAATAGTGAAATACATAGCGTCGCATAAGCCCAAAACCGGGGTGTCACAACTCACGAACTGTCTAAATAGAGTGCTAAATACATAGCCTGAAAAGAAATACATATTGTCTTGAAACTGGGGAAAAGATAAGACAATAAGGAATCCAAAGGCAGGAGAGATGCCAAGGCCCACGAACGCCAGCTGGTATACCTTGAAGCTCTGGGTGGACTGAAGGTGACTCCCTCAATGCGATCCACTGGGTCCGGATGCGGGGTCTGTACAACATTAAGAAGTGCAATGTAGCATCAGTACAACCGACCCCATGTACTGAGTAAGTGCCGAGCCTAACCTCGGCCGAAGTAGTGACGAGGCTAGACTTAGCAACAACATTAACCTGTTCTATTTTACAACTCAAAGCATAGAAAAACAAGTCAAAAGATAGGCAGACAAGTATGTGATACGAGAGCAGTAAAGGGGAACAAGTGAAATAAAACAGTTAAATTGACATATAGAAGTAAACAAGGGATGCAATTTAACACAATAGCTAACGAAACAAGTATAAGTACCAGAAATGTTAATAATGGCACGACATCACCCTTCGTGCTTTTACTCTCTTCCTCACAATGCAATGTATAATGTGAAATAGTATAAATCATGGCACGACATCACCCTTCATGCTTTTACTCTCTTCCTCACAATGCAATGTACGATGTAAGGCAATATAAATCGTGGCACAGAATTAACCTTCGTGCTTATCATCAATGTAAATCATGGCACGATATTAACCTTCGTGCTTATCATCAATGTAATCATGGCACGCCATTAACCTTCGTGCTTATAATCAATGTGAATCATGGCACGGCACCACCCTTCGTGCTTTACACTCTTCCTCACTATGCAATGTAATCAAATATCATGGCACGGCATCAGCCTTCGTGCTTTACACTCTTCCTCACCAAACAATGACAAATATAATGGCAAGTAGTACAACATAGTGGAAATACATTTCAATATCACCCGGCAAGGGGAAAGCATCAATCAATTTCACAACAAGTGCCCGGCAAGGGTCTCTGCTATAACCAATCATTTCGAATATATCCTTAACAGTTGGGTTTCAATCGAACCGATATATCATAAGTTCATCAACCAAGATTTCCAACAACAACGACTTCCAAGTAGAGACAAGTTCATAATATAACGAACATGGAAGTACTAACAAGATTTTTATCAAAATAGACTCACGGGCATGATGGACACACAATGCATAGGTACTCGTCACCTTACCTATGAATTGAACATGATAAACACTTAGCACATAGCATACAATACCTATTCCCTCACCAAAGTTAGGCAAGACACTTACCTCGGGTCCAAAATATAGCAATCAACCTTCTAACACCGCCTTTCCTTTTGAATTCAACTCCGGAACAACAATATCTAGGCACAATTAACTTAAGTATATCAATAATAACTCAATAACACAATCACATAGCCTAAATACCAATTCCTATCATTTTTCCAAAAATTTCAAAATTCGACCCTGGGCCCACTTGGTCCAAACACGAGGCTCGGACCAAAACCCGATCACCCATACCCCCACGAGTTAGAATATATAATTTATTTGAAATCCAACCTCAAATTGAGGTTGAATTACCAAATTTTCCAAAAACCTAACTCTACGCAAAACTCCTAATTTCTACTTTGATTTTAGGATTTTAGGTCTAGATTCTAGTGTTTGATGAAGGAAAATGGAAGAATTAGGAGTTAAGATCACTTACTCAAGAGGTTATGGAGGGAATCTAGCTTGGGGGTCGTCAATGGGGTCTTGGAGAAGAAAGAATTGATGAAGAAGTGTAAATCCCGTAATAACATTCTGTTTTTGACTTAAACAATTAACTGGGCGATTTTGTTCATTGCGATTGCAAGAAAGGGGTTGCGATAGCAGAGAGTCTGGTCCTAACTCACTGCGATCGCAGAAGAGGAGTTTCGATCGTGGAATAGAGCTTAGCTGACCCTATGCGATCGCAGGAAGAGGTATGCGATCGCGGAACACTGGGACATCACACTATGCGATCGCGGGTCGAAGGGATGCGATCGCGGAAGGGACCTGGACAGACATCCGCGATCGCAGAGAAGAAAACACCAGACACCAGTCCAAAACACCAGATTTTTGACTCTTTAACACCCTGTTAGCTACACGAAACTCACCCGAGCCCTCGGGTCTCTAAAGCAAAAATACACACGACTCCCAAAACATCCTACGGACTTATTCAAGCATTTAAATCACCAAGATATCATCAAAACCATTGAATCAAACCCCAAAACTCTTAGAAGTTTCTTAAAACTTCATAAAGCTCAATTTTTCCAATTTTAATCCGAATCACGTCATTTCAAGTTTGTTTTACACCAAATTTCACAGATAACTCACATAACATATAATAAACCTGTTCCGGGCTCCGGAATCATAATACGGGCCCGGTAACACAGTTTTCACATCAAACTTCATTTTCAAAAACCTTTATTATTTTCAGAAAATAATTTTCTTTAAAACTTCATTTCTCGGGCTTGAGACCTCGGAATTCGATTTCGGGCATACGCCCAAGTCCCATATTTTCCTACGGACCCTACGGGACCGTCGAATCACGGGTCCGGGTCCGTTTACCAAAAATATTGATCAAAGTCAACTTTAATCAATTAATTAACACAAAAATTCTATTTTTATCAAATTTCCACATAAGAGCTTCCCGATTACACGCCCGGGCTGCGCACACATATCGAGGTGAGATTAACAGAGGCTTTTGGAGCCTCGAAACACATATTTATCTGAATTTACTTATGATGACCGTTTGAGTCATCACAAAATATTATTGTATAAACTTAAATACATCTAAATACAACATGTAATGAATAAATATTTATTATATTAATTATCTTTTATTACTGTATAAAATAAAGAAGAATAAAGAAAGTGCAAAAAAGTGAATGTGATTAGATTATGTAAAAAAATAGAGTTAAATGAAATTAGAAAAGGAACAAGAAATTTAAAAAATATAGACAAAAGGAAAGAAACAAAATAAAAATAGAGGAGCCCAAAATTGAGTATGAAATAATATTATGGTAAAAAAATAAAATAAAAAATAATAGATTGAGAAAAAATAACAGAAATATAACGATAAAGATCAGCATTATTCGTAAGTATATCATCAATTGATAATTCTTTGATTCAAATCAATACAACATCCTGATCTAATTCCCCTTCCCCAAATAAGAGAAAACAAAAAGGATAAAAAAAGATTAGAAAAACAATACAATATAAAAGGAAAGAAATAGAAATAGACGTTTTTTTAACTTTCAAAAGAGAAATAAGATAATAAATGCAATCCCTAATCTTTTTTATAATTCTTTTGACAAAATTTGGCATTTATTTCATCAAACAAAACTGTCTTTACATATCTAGATTAATGCTGACCATTAATCTCCTATTCACTATTACAAAGTTAATACTATAACTATACTAACTTTAATTACAATTAACTTTGCTAAGAAAAATTGTTTAAACTCACCAATTCTTTTTTCCATTTGATCTTCTTTCTGCCTTGTATGTGTATATGTATTGTAATTTTGTAACGACCTGGCCGGTCGTATTGAGAGTTAGCGCCCCGATCCCCCGATAACTATTTCTGCCATGTCTTATTATGTTTATAGAATGAGTCGGAGAGTTGAGTGATGAAAATTAGAGTGTTTTTGGACATATAGTCTTTTAAGGTAAACTTTAACCTTAGAAATTGGACCGTAGCGGGAGCTGTGTGAAGACAGATCCGGAATGTGAATCGTCAACTCTGTTAGCTCCATTGGGTGATTTCGGGATTAGGAGCGTGTTCGGATTGTGTTTTCGAGGTCGGATGTAGATTTAGGCTTGAATTGGCAAAAGTTAGAATTTTGGCGATTTCAGCCGATAGGTGAGATTTTGATATTACTCTCGGAACGGAATTCCGAAAGTGACGGCAGGTCCGGAATGTCATTTATGACCTGTGTGCGAAATTTGAGGTCATTCAGACGAGTTTAGACGTGGTTCGGCGTCGAATGTGAATTCTTAGAAATTTCTAAGTTCTTAGGCTTGAATCTCGGCATATTTGATGATTTTGATGTTATGGAACGTATTTTTAAGGCCCGACCAAGTTCGAATGAGGTATTTGGACTAGTTGGTGGTTTTGGTTGAGGTCCCGGGGGACTCAGGTGTGTTTCGAGTGTTCAAACGGATACTTTTTGGCCAAAAGGCATTGATGTTATTTCTGTTTTTTCTACAGCTGTTTGGTCTTCTCTGCGATCGCAGAAGTAGGCACGCGATCGCATAGAGCCTTTTGGGGAAGGTACATAAATCGTTCTCTGTGATCGCAGAAGTGTATGCGAGATCGCAGTGTTGTGGAAAATAAACCTCTGCGATCGCATGTATCATGTCGCGATCGCATAGTGCTATTGGGGGTCTGGGTAAGGCTGGTGAATTACTCAGTGCGATCACAAGGCCCTCCCGCGATCGCGGAGCTCAGAGGCATGAAGGTACGCGATCGCAGACCCTTGCACGCGATCGCATAGGGTTATTTGGCGCGTGGGGCTTTTACTCTCCGCGATCGCATAGAAGAAATGACTTGGCAGTCTTTCAAAAGTCCAAAACTGAGGGTTTATGTTATTTTCACCATTTTTGGACCTTGAGAGCTCGGGAGAGGCGATTCTTGGAGGCTTTTACATCTGGGCATTTTAGGTAAGTTATTCCTAACCATCATAGGTTAATTTCCATGATTCTAGTCTCCAATCCCACCCTTAAATTCGAGATTTTTGAGTTGAAATTGGGGAAAATTGGAAGAAACTTCCTAGACCAATTTTTTGGGGTTGTGATTGGGTATTTGATCTCCGATTTGACAGATTTTCATATGGTTAGACTCATGAGTGAATAAGGGTTCAGAAAATATAAATTTTACCCAATTTCGAGACGTGGGCCCGGGGGGCATTTTGGTCAAATTTACTAATTTCGCGTATTAGTTACGAATTAATTAGTTATTTTGATTTCTTGAATTTATATTTACATTATACCATCGAATTGAATAGATTTGGGCCACCCGGAGTTGGATACTCGTGGCAAGAGCGTGATTATTGATTGATTTGCACTGTCGAGGTAAGTGACTTGCATAACTCTGTGTTGGGGAATTTCCCTTAGGCATTTTAAATGATTTCTGCTATAAACCCCATGCACGTGAGGTGACGAGCGCGTGTACGGGAAATTTTCATGGAAGTTCCGTATTCCTTTCTACACTATGCTTCATTTCAACTCTATTATTACTGTTATCGATTGAACTGCATAATAACTTAAGCTTTTACCCTGGTAAATTGATTTCTAACTGGTTTTTTTCTAAAACCTTTAAACTACGCTATTTTGAGATTTACCTTGTAGTACGTATTTACATAGGGACTGCGGGCATAGACCTGAGCCTTTCCCTCATACTGCATTGCATACAGGGACTACGGGCCTAGATCTGGGCCTTTCTCTCATACTGCATTGCATACATAGGGATTGCGGGCAGAGGCCTGAGCCTTTCCCTCATATTGCATTGCATACATAGGATTGCGGGCAGAGACCCGAGCCTTTCCCTCATACTGCATTGCATACATAGGGATTGCGGGCAGAGACCTGAGCCATTCCCTCATACTGCATTGCATACATAGGGATTGCGGCCAGAGACCTGAGCTTTTTCCTCATACTGCATTGCATACATAGGGACTGCGGGCAGAGACCTGAGCCTTTCCCTCATATTGTATTGCATTGCATTGTGCCTTTCCTTTCTTATTAAGCTTTATATATATTGCGTTGATTTGAGCATTTAACTATACCTTTTCTGGCTAGTCTTTACTTAGAATTTCTGTTAATTATTACCTGTTTTACTTACTTGTTCACTATATCTGTTATTTTTCCAATCTCGGTAGGGCCTCAACCTGACCTCGCCACTACTTGACTGGGGTTAGGCTTGACACTTACTGAGTACCGAATATGGAGTACTCGCGCCCTTCTGCGCATGTTTTTCCCATGTGCAGATCCAGGTTCCAGTATGCAGTATCACCGTTAGCCAGCAGCCAGTGCCAGGAGACTTGAGGTATAATCTGCAGTGTCCGCAGATCTCCGAGTCCCCTTCCTATCTTAGTGTAGATAGCACTTGTCGATGAGCCTATACTATCGTTTCTTCCCAGTTGTACATATTGAGACGTAGAGTCAGCTTGTGATGTATTGATGATATTCCGGGTCTTGGGTATAACAAACTGTAATGCCAAGCGACGTAGAGTATTACTATGGCTTTAGTTCATTTTATTACTGTCTGCGCTTATTATCTTAAATTCCTGCTGAACAAATAGGCTTACCTAGTCTTCTAGACTAGGTGCCGTCACGAGACCTAGTCGGAGGGAGAATTGGGTCGTGACAAAGTTGGTCTCAGAGCGTCTAGGTTCATAGGAGTCACAACATCACAAGTCGGTTTATTAGAGTCTCGCGGATTGGTGCGGAGACGTCCGTACTTATCTTCGGGAGGCTTTGTAACTGTTAAGAAGAATCATACTTCTTGGAATCTCTTCTCGTGCTGGTTATTGCTACCAAAAGTCTTAAACTCTACTCTATTCTTGTTTATAGATGGTTCGCACTCGCACCGTACGTACCGACGATCAGGCACCCGAGACCCCAGCCAGAGCCACCAGAGGCAGGGTCCGGGGTAGAGGACGAGCACGCGGTGCAGCCTGAGCACCGACTAGAGCAACGGCAGAAGATCCTTCAGCAGCTGCAGTTGGAGGGGCACCGGAGGTCCCTGCTATCACTCCAGCCCTCTAGGAGACTTTGGCCCAATTTATGAGTGCTTTCAGTACTCTGTATCAGGCGGGACTACTCCCGATAGCCCCAGCTACATCACAGGCCGGGGGAGGGACACAGGCTCCCGCAACCCGTACTCCTGAGCAGAGGGTTCGCATGGGGCAAGTCCCAGAGTATATTCCTATGCCTCCAGCAGCTCCAGTTCAGCCTGAGGCTAGAGCAGCTGCATCTGAGTCTGAGCAGCTCCATATTGAGAGGTACAAGAAGTACCATTCACCTGAGTTCAGCGGTTTAGCTTCAGATGATGCTCTGGGTTCATCGCATCCTTTGTACCATGGGTATTGTGGAGACGAGTGGGGTCGCTTTCACTACTTTTCAGTTGAGAGGAGCAGCCTATCAGTAGTGGCGTGCATTTGAGCTTAGTAGTCCGGATGAGGCAGCCTCACTTACTTGGGCTCAGTTTTCTGATATGTTCTTTCTGGAGTTTGTCCCTCAGAGTCTCAGGGATGCTTGGCGTGCAGAGTTTGAGCAGCTACGCCAGGGTATTATGACCGTGTCAGAGTATGCGGTCCGGTTCAGTGACTTGGCACGACATGCATCAACCTTGGTATCTACTGTGCGAGAGAGAGTTCGCCGTTTTATTGAGGGGCTCCACCCCAACATTCGTACTAGCATGGCCAGGGAGCTGGAGACAGATATTACTTACCAGCAGGCCGTGAGCATTGCTAGGAGGATTGAGAGTATGTTGGCTCGGGACAGGGAGGAGAGAGAGGCCAAGAGGTCTCGAGAGACGGGTCATTTCTCAAGAGCTCGTGCACCAGCAGCACGCTATGGTAAGTGTTTTGTGAGTCGCCCTGTACATTCAGGTTTTCCAGTAGCCAGTGGCATTCCAGCACCTCCGAGACCTCGGGAGCCTTATTATGCACCACCAGTATCTCAGGCGCCTCCTGTTCGAGGTGCTATCACCAGCCAGTCCAGCATGCCAGTTCAAAGTCAGCAACAACAGTCACGCTCTCAGAGGGGTTGTTTTGGATGTGGTGACCTTCGTCATGTGATCAAGGATTGCCCTAGAGTTAGGAGGGTTGCACCACCAGATACTTATCAGGTTCCACGTCTGCCACCAGGTTCCCCAGCCATACTTCCAGCCCCAGCTGCTACCCCACCATCTTAGGCAGCTCGAGGCGGAGGTCGGGGAGGACGAGGCCGTCCTAGAGGGGGAGGTCAGGCCAGCTACTATGCCCTTCTAGCTCGATCCGAGGCCATTGCTTCAGACTCGGTTATCACAGGTATTGTTCCCGTTTGTCATAGGGACGCATCGGTACTATTTGATCCAGGTTCTACCTACTCATACGTGTCTTCATATTTTGCTCCACATTTGGGGATATCTCGGGATTCCTTGAGTTCCCCCGTATATGTTTTTACTCATGTGGGAGATTCTCTTATTGTGGACCGCAGATATCGTTCTTGTTTGATTTCTATCAGCGGTTTTGAGACCAGAGCTGATTTATTATTACTTAGCATGGTAGATTTCGACGTTATTCTAGGTATGGATTGGTTATCTCCGCACTATGCTATTCTTGATTTTCACGCCAAGACCGTGACACTGGCTATGCCAGGATTACCAAGGTTAGAGTGGAGTGATTCACTAGAGTATACTCCTTGTCGGGTCATTTCTTTTCTTAAGGCTCAATGAATGGTGGCAAAGGGGTGCGACGCTTATTTGGCCTATGTGAGGGATGTTAGTGCTGAGACCCCTACAGTTGATTTGGTCCAGGTTGTGAGGGATTATCCCGATGTTTTTCTAGCTAACCTTCCAGGTATGCCGCCCGATAGAGACATTGACTTTAGCATTGATTTATTGCCTGACACTCATCCTATTTCCATTCCTCCCTATCGCATGGTTCCTCTTGAGTTGAAGGAACAATTACATGAATTGCTTGATAAGGGGTTCATCAGGCCCAATGTATCGCCTTGGGGTGCCCTGGTGCTATTTGTGAAAAAGAAGGATGGGACGATGCAGATGTGTATTGACTACAGACAATTGAATAAGGCGACAGTGAAGAATAGGTACCTATTTCCCCGTATTGCTGACTTGTTTGACCAACTTCAGGGTGCCAGGGCATTCTCCAAGATTGATCTTCGTTCGGGTTATCATCAGTTGAAGATTCGGGAGTTGGATATCCCGAAGACTGCTTTCAGGACTAGATATGGTCACTACGAGTTCCTTGTTTTGTCATTCAGGCTGACGAATGCCCAACAACTTTCATGCACCTGATGCACAACATATTTCGGCCTCATCTTGATACTTTCATCATTGTACTCATTGACGACATTCTGGTATATTGTCGGTCATGGGAGGACCATGAGAAGCACTTGAGGACCGTGCTTCAGACCTTGAGAGAGAAGAAGTTGTACGCCAAATCTCTAAGTGTGAATTTTGGCTTGATTCTGTGGCATTCTTAGGCCATGTGGTATCTTCGGATTGGATCAAGGTAGATCCGAAGAAGGTGGTGGCAGTGCAGAGTTGGCAGACCGTCTTCAGCTACTAAGTTCCGTAGTTTCCTTGGTTTGGCCGGGTATTATCACCATTTCGTGGAGGGATTTTCATCCATTTCAGCACCCATGACTAGATTGACCTAGAAGGTCGCACCTTTTATTTGGACTGAGTAGTGTGAGGAGAGCTTTCAAAAGCTCAAGACAGCCCTGGCTACAGCTCCAGTGTTAGTACTACCTACCAGTTCGGGGTCCTATACAGTCTATTGTGATGCTTCGAGGATTTTCTTGGGAGCGGTGTTGATGCATGACGGTAGGGTGATTGCCTACGCATCCAAACAGTTGAAGGTACATGAGAAAAATTACCCTGTTCATGATCTTGAGTTGGCAGCGATTGTTCACGCCTTGAAGATATGGCGTCATTATATATACGGTGTTCCCTGTGAGATATATACGGATCACCGGAGTTTGCAGCACATATTTAGGCAGAAGGATCTCAATTTGCGTCAGCGTAGGTGGTTGGAGTTACTCAAGGATTATGACATCACCATATTATACCACCCGAGGAAGGCCAATGTGGTGGCCGATTCCCTGAGTCGTCGGGCGGAGAGTTTGGGTAGTTTGGCATATCTTCATGCAGTTGAGAGCCCCTTAGCTTTGGATGTTCAGTCTTTAGCCAACCAGTTTGTAAGGTTGGACCTTTCTGAGCCTCACTGGGTATTCGCTTGTGTTGTTGCTCGATCTTCTCTTTATGACCGCATTCGAGAGTGCTAGTATGATGATCCCGACCTTCGAGCTCTTCCGGATAGAGTTCAGTGGGATGGTGTTAGAGATATGACCATAAATGATGATGGTGTGTTGAGACTGCAGGGCCGTATTTGTGTGCCTGACGTAGATGGACTGCGGAGGTTGATCCTTGAGGAGGCCCATAGCTCGTGGTACTCCATTCATCCTGGTACCGCAAAGATGTACCAGGATATGAGACAGCACTACTGGTGGCGGAGGATGAAAAAGGATATAGTGGAGTTCGTAGCCAGATGCCTCAATTGTCAGCAGGTCAAGTGTGAGCATCAGAGACCGGGAGGGTTACTTCAGCAGATGAGGCTTCTAGAGTGGACGTGGGAGCAGATCACCATGGATTTTGTGGTTGGACTTCCTCGGACTTTGAGGAAGTATGATGCTATTTGGGTGATTGTGGATCAGCTGACCAAGTCAGCTCATTTCATTCCGGTATTGACTACGTATTCCTCGGAGAGGTTGGCTCAGATCTACATGCGGGAGATAGTTCGGTTGCACGGTGTGCCGATGTCTATTATTTTAGACCGAGGACCTCAGTTCACCTCGCACTTCTGGAGAGCCTTGAATAGTGAGTTGGGCACCCAGATTGATCTCAGTACAACATTCCACCCTTAGACGGACGGACAGTCCGAGCGCACTATTCAGATTCTGGAGGATATGCTTCGTGCCTGTGTGATGGATTTTGGAGGATCATGGGATCAGTACTTTCCCCTTGCAGAGTTTGCTTATGATAATAACTATCAGTCTAGCATTCAGATGGCGCCGTTTGAGGCTTTATATGGTAGGCGGTGCAGGTCTCCAGTAGGATGGTTTGAGCAGGGCGAGGCCGAATTGTTGGGTACAGACTTGGTCCAGGATGCCTTGGACAAGGTAAAGGTGATTCAGGATAGACTTCACACAACTCAGTCCAGGCAGAAGAGTTATGCAGACCGGAGAGTTCGGGACTTGGCATTCATGGTTGGTGATTGGGTTTTTCTTCGGGTATCACCCATGAAGGGCGTCATGATATTTTGAAAGAAGGGTAAGCTGAGTCCGAGGTTCATTGGCCCTTTTGAGATATTGCAGTGGGTTGGGGAGGTTGCTTATGAGTTGGCCTTGCCTCCCAACCTAGCAGGTGTTCATCCGGTATTCCACGTTTCCATGATCCGGAAGTATCACCGTGATCCGACTCATGTTTGGCATTTCAGCTCAGTTCAGTTGGACAAGGATCTATCATATGTTGAGGAGCCTGTGGCCATTTTGGACAGGCATGTCAGAAAGCTCAGGTCGAAGGACATTGCTTCAGTCAAGGTGCAGTGGAGGGGTCATCCGGTCAAGGAGGTGACTTGGGAGACCGAGAAGGATATGCGGAGTCATTACCCTCACCTATTCTCAGCTTCAGGTATGTTTCTATACTCGTTTGAGGATGAACGATTTTCTTAAGAGGGGGAGAATGTAACGACCTGGCCGGTCGTTTTGAGAGTTAGCGCCCCGATCCCCCGATAACTGTTTCTCCCATGTCTTATTATGTTAATGGAACGAGTCGGAGAGTTGAGTGATAAAAATTGGAGTGTTTTTGGACAAATAGTCCTTTAAGGTGAGCTTTAACCTTAGAAATTGGACCGTAGCGGGGCTGTGTGAAGATAGACCCGGAATGGGAATCCGTCGACTCCGTTAGCTCCGTTGGGTGATTTTTGGATTGGGAGCGTGTTCGGATTGTGTTTTCGAGGTCGGATGTAGATTTAGGCTTGAATTAGCGAAAGTTAGAATTTCGTCGATTTTGGCCGATAGGTGAGATTTTGATATCAGACTCGAAATGGAACTCCGAAAGCGACACCAGGTCCGAAATGTCATTTATGACCTGTGTGCGAAATTTGAGGTCATTCAGACGAGTTTAGACGTGGTTCAACGTCGAATGTGAATTCTTAGAAATTTCTAAGTTCTTAGGCTTAAATCTAGGCATATTTGATGATTTTGATGTTATGGAACGTGTTTTTAAGGCTCGACCAAGTTCGAATGAGGTATTTGGACTAGTTGGTGGTTTTGGTTGAGGTACCGGGGGCCTCGGGTGTGTTTCGAGTGTTCAAACGGACACTTTTTTGCCAAAAGGGATTGCTATTATTGCTGGTTTTTCTACAATTGTTTGGCCTTCTCTGCGATCGCAGAAGTAGGCCCGTGATCGCATAGAGACTTTTGGGGAAGGTACATAAATCATTCTCCGCGATCGCAGAAGTGTATGCGCGATCACAGTGTTGTGGAAATTAAACCTCCGCGATCACATAATGCTATTGGGGGTCTGGGTAAGGCTGGTGAATTACTCAGTGCGATCGCAAGGCCCTCCCGCGATCGCGAAGCTTAAGGGAGTGAAGGTACGCGACCGCAGACCCTTACACGCGATCGCATAGGGTTATTTGGAAAGCGGGGTTTTTACTCTCCGCGATCGCAGAGGGTTCTCTGCGATCACATAGAAGAATGACTGGGCAGTCTTTCAAAAGTCCAAAACCGGGGGTTTATGTTATTTTCACCGTTTTTGGACCTTGAGAGCTTGGGAGAGGCGATTCTTGGAGGCTTTTACATCTGGGCATTTTAGGTAAGTTATTCCTAATCATCATAGGTTAATTTCCATGATTCTAGTCTCCAATCCCACCCTTAAATTCGAGATTTTTGAGTTAAAATTGGGGAAAATTGGAAGAAACTTCCTAGACCGATTTTTGGGGGGTTGTGATTGGATATTTGACCTCCGATTTGAGATATTTTCATATGGTTAGACTCGTGAGTGAATAAGAGTTCAGAAAATATAAATTTTACCCGATTCCGAGACGTGGCCCCGAGGGGCGTTTTGGTCAAATTTTTAAGTTCGCGTATTAGTTCTGAATTAATTAGTTATTTTGATTTCTTGAATTTATATTTACATTATACCATCGAAATGAATAGATTTGGGCCACCCAGAGTTGGATACTTGTGGCAAGAGTGTGATTATTGATTGATTTGCACTGTCGAGGTAAGTGGCTTGCCTAACTCTGTGTTGGAGAATTTCCATTAGGAATTTTTAACTGGTTTTTGCTATAAAACCACGTGCACGTGAGGTGACGAGCGCGTGCACGGGATATTTTCACGAAAGTTCCATATTCCTTTCTACACTATGCTTCATTTTCAACTCTATTATTACTGTTATCGGTTGAACTACATAATAACTTAAGCTTTTACCCTGGTAAATTGATTTCTAACTGATTTTCCTTGTAGTACGTATTTACATAGGGACTGCGGGCATAGACCTGAGCCTTTCCCTCATACTGCATTGCATATAGGGACTGCGAGCATAGACCTGGGCCTTTCCCTCATACTGCATTGCATACATAGGGATTGCGGGCAGAGACCTGAGCCTTTACCTCATACTGCATTGCATACATAGGGATTACGGGCAGTGATCTGAGCCTTTCCCTCATACTGCATTGCATACATAGGGATTGCGGGCAGAGACCTGAGCCTTTACCTCATACTGCATTGCATACATAGGGATTACGGGCAGTGATCTGAGCCTTTCCCTCATACTGCATTGCATACATAGGGATTGCGGGCAGAGACCTGAGCCTTTTTCTCATACTGCATTGCATACATAGGGACTGCGGGCAGAGACCTGAGCCTTTCGCTCATATTGCATTGCATTGTGCCTTTCCTTTCTTATTGAGCTTTATATATATTGCGTTGATCTGAGCAATTAACTATACCTTTTCTGGCTAGTCTTTACTTAGAATTTCTGTTAATTATTACCTGTTTTACTTACTTGTTCACTATATCTGTTATTTTGCTAATCTCGGTAGGGCCTCAACCTGACCTCGCCACTACTTGACTGGGGTTAGGCTGAGTGTCGCGCCCCCTTTTTCTATCGCACGGGTTAGGTACGGAGAGATCGGGTTAAGACATTATGGACAACCCCTTTAAAAGAAAAGGAAGAGTCGCCACCTAACGATTTAATGGTGCGTTAGGGCACCTAGAGTTGATAACTTGTAGACTAGTTTGCATTATCAGAGAACGGGTAAGGGATTGATATTATCCCAAGGGGAAGGTATTAGGCACCTCTCAGGATCCACGAAAGTGGATCCCAGCCAATAAGTTTTGTGAATTTGGAAGGCAAGCAAGTAACAAATAAGGTTCACATATGAGGGGATTTAAAGCAAGTATGAAAATCTTTAAAGGTTTTTGAATAACATAAACATTTGGAAAGAAGTGTCCTAGGTTTAAAGTAATACGGATCACTTCAATGCAATACCCGGTATGTCACACCTCGAGGAGGCGGCTACACGTGGTATTAGCGCACCGGTCATCATATCCGTATTCTACCCTCCCCACCCCGCAAAGGTTATTTAAAGTGCGTGTTGCTCACGACTACTTAGTGCGTGCCATTACCCGTCCAATCCTATAAGTCCTGGAGGGTGCTTAGGACTACTATTCCTACAAGGCGAGTACTAGGCTAACCCTTTTAAGGTTTAAAGGATAAACTCTAAGCGACAAGTAGAAAATAGTTAGCACTTACACATAAAGGATTCACATAAACAGTTAGGGGATCATATATCTTTCCACAAATAAGACACGTAAAATAGCACGTCTCAAACACAATAAAAGTCTCAAAGTCAGGACTTAAAAATAGGAATTTTGAGTTGGAAAACAGTAAGGTTCAGCAGATTTTAGCAAAGGGAATGATTTTGAGAACTCAGTGATAAGGCAGGAATTTTAGATACAACAGAGTAGTTCTTCAGAAAGGAGTGATTGATTTTAGAGGTCCAGTAATTTAAATATAGAAGCCGGATATTAAAAGTGTAGCAGTTTAGAGGAGATCCTCAATGAAAGCGGTTGAAGGACTTTCGAATAATCAGTAAGTATGATTTAAACAACAGAGTGATTAAAAGAGAAAGGCAAGTGACTTTAAAAATCCAGCAGTTTAAAACATAATGGGAGTCAGTGGTTTAGTAAAAAACAGTGGACTATTTCAGAAACCCAATAAAGTTGAAAATAAAGCAGGAGTTTTAAAAGACAAAGTGATTTCAGAAAAGGCAAAATGACTCTGAAAGCCAGTAGTTTGAAAACTAACAAAGCATGAGTCTAATAAATCTCAGTAGAAAGTAAAGGAATACATGATTTCAAGAATCAATGTTTTGAAAAAATCAGAGTAGGAATTTTAGAGAAAATAGAGTGAACTTTAGGAAGGGGTAAAAACAAGAGTGAAGCAGCAAAGTTTTAAGGATTTCAAAAGGGGACTAATTAATTCTAATACCAGCCAAGTGCAACACAATTGAATTTGGTTTTAGTATGTATTAGACCTAAGGTTTGCCTAGGCGTGCGTATACATTGCCTATTTGTTTTAAAGGGCGAACATGCAGATTTTCGTTCTGATTCTTAAGACATGCAGGATAATACATTTGCAAGGAACTGATTTAAACCATTTAAACCAGTTTTAGCGAGGCTTATTAGGTTAAACATGCTGATTAGGTGTTCGAAAATTGTAACTTCAAAATCCTAAATAACATGATATCTAATGCACACATGAATCCCTAAAACATGATTTCTAGATGCTATGCTTATGAAAATGCAGTAGTAGTACATTATAGCAGTTCTTATTACTTGTTACAATTGTTAACATGATTATGGATTGCAAAACGAGTAAAGCAGACATGATGAGAAATAAAAGAATTTAAGCAGGGTTTCTAATGCGTGAGATGCATGTCCTAGACAGGTTGTCTATTGCACATGTAAGTAAATAAATCCTATGAGCATGATTTTCTACCCATTTACTGAACTAAACATGCATAGCCCCCCATATTCACTAGCCAGCCCCAATATTCGTTTACAAATTATTACAGACCAAGAATAATAAATTACATCACTTGAAGGAAAAGAAGAAGCTAACTCTATAGGGAGCCTTCAATCAGGCCCATTCTTCCAACCTCAATCCTTTCGAGTTTCACAGCTCCCACATGGTAGGGGTGTGGCAAAGCTCCCCAGGGCCCTCATGGGTCTCTGGCCAATACCAGCATCCCAACACAATTGCCAAAGTTGAACAAGTGCAGTGTGGAATTACCAACCTCAATGCATCAAGAGACTTAGAACAAGAGACTTAATTGCAAGTTGAACAGTAGAAGCACAAGTAGAAGACAATTAGGAATATAATGAACTGAAGCAATAAGAAACACATAGATTTGGGAGCTTGAATCTTAATCAGAACATACTAGTGAGAGAGGGTAAGCAGGATGAAAGAGCAAAATGAGAAAAATGGTTAGCCTTGGATTATAGCCGGCTAACAGTAACCAAGAGCAAAAGAGAACAATAGTAGAGCAAAGAGTTTTGTAAGAGAGAGTAAGTTTTAACACAAGTCTGTGTGAGAGAGAGAAGCTTAGAACAGTGTTATTGTTCGTGCCTTGCTTAATGAAAGAGCATGAGTACTTATAGTTGAAAACAAGTGATCAAATAAGGTAAGAATAAAAAATGCATGGTAATAAGAGAAGGCAGAATCACATCAGTGTAAGAAGAATGCACGACTCCCTTAAATTATGGGACTCAAACTCAGAAATGGTAAAGATCACATAGTATATAAGGTAAATAGAAGGCTGTACCAAATTAAGTAAGGAAAGGATCAAAGTATCCTGGCAATTAAGGGACTCATATCAGTTAGTAGGCTATTAAGACAAATAATCCCTTAAATTAAGGGATTCAGATTCAAATGGTAAGAACCTATTTGCCACATAAGGTAAATGAAAATCAGTACCAAGTTTTAAATAAGGAAGGAATCCGAGCATGTTAAGTAACAGGGAATTCGAATTAATTAGCCAAAGAATCAACACAGTCACTCCCTTAAATCAAGGGATTCAAAATTTCAAACGGTAACACATATGGGCAAGGTAAAAGATCAGTCCAGACTTAATTAAGGAAAAAATTAGGTTCTCTAAGAAATAGAGTAAACAATTAAGACCAAGTTCAGATATTCCAATCAAGGAGTGATTTATTGAAGTCAATCAATCTAAACAAACACGTAGCACTTATCAAATAGGGAAATCAACATCAGTTAGAGGGGAATTATTAAACCCTACTTCAACATATAAATAGAGAAGGCCAACAGTCGTAGCAACAGGCAGGCCTGGCAATATTGACAGTAAGAGGCCAGAGATAAACACACATATGAACATAATTACCCAGAGGTGAAGCAAGCGGATAAAAAGACTCAACAAATAACTTGTTCGCATCATGATAGTCATAGAAAACTTTAACAAGAATCAAATAGTCAAGCCAACATACAGAAGCGAACATAGAAGTCTAAGAAATTAAGGTTTTCAACATAAAACGAGTTAACAACAGTAAGAACATAGGATCAGTAGACATGCAAAGGAAAGGTTCAAACATACATGTAAGATCAATTTAAACCAGTGTAGGAAAGGCTTAGAGAAAACCCTAATTCAAAAAGTACTCAAAAATGTTTAAAAATTGATGGATCTTAAAGATTGAATTGAGAATAGTGTAAAGTATAAAGGAATAAATTTAAAATTGCTAAAAATAACAGATATTTAATAGGTTTAGGTCAAAATTAGGGTTTCATAAGAAACCAGAGAAAAATGGGAGAAAATACCGTGAAACTCAGGAATAGTGGCGGTGAAGGCATGATAGCGTCGAAACCCCACTGGAGAGGCCGGAAACAACCCAGGCAGGATCTCCAGTAGTGGGTTGGACAGGGTCGAAACCTTCGAAAGCTTCAGAGATGAATTGAACCGGAGAGAGGAGACCTCATGGAGGCTGGTGGTCGAAAGGATGGTGGTCGGAGGTGGCCGGAGAAGGGAGGACAAAATCATCGGAGACGAGAAGTCTCTAGAGAGACCAAAGAGAGAGACCAGCCTAGAGAGATGAAAGGGTATGAGGAAATGAGGGGTCGGGGAGGGTAGTATTAGGGGTTAATTATGGTAGTGTTTAATCTGGATTGTTGATCTCGTTTGATCAACGACTTAGATTGAAGGGGGACTGGGTCGGGTACAAATTAGGATTTGGGCTGGGTATTTTTCTAGGTTTGGGTTTGGGTAATAGATTAGGCTAGAAATTAAATAAAGTGTGGCTATGTATTAAATACCCAAAAATATATAATTAATTAATTAGTAAAATAGCCAATAATTATATAGAAATGAAATTATGTTTAAATAGGTGAAATTACATTAATTAGATAATACTAAATGTAAAAAAATGCATAAGTTTCGAATTAAAATAATACAAGACGTTCAATTGGGCTATAATTTGTAAAATTACTGTAATTAAAATTAAATGAGACCCAATTGGCTAATTTGTGAAATAATTGAATCCTAATGGACTAAAAATGATTAAATATAGCATACTGATCCGGGAAACATATTGAAATTATTTATAACATAATTTATGAATACTTATTTAAGGATAAAAAATGTTAAATAAACAGAAAAATAATTTAATAAAATATGAAAAAATAGGAAAAAAATAATCATTATCACAAGAGTAATTTTGAAAGCTTATATGCAAGTCAAAAAATAATTTGAGAAAAAATTGGGTATCAACACTGAGCACTTACTGAGTACCGAATGTGGAGTACTCACGCCCTTCTGCGTATGTTTTTCCCATGTGCAGATCCAGGTTCCAGTACGCAGTATCACCGTTAGCCAGAAGCCAGTGCCAGCAGACTTGAGGTATAATCTGCAGCGTCCGCAGATCTCCGAGCCCCCTTCCTATCTTAGTCTAGATAGCACCTGCAGATGAGCCTATACTGTCGTTACTTCCCAGTTGTACATATTGAGACGTAAAGTCAGCTTGTGATGTATTGATGATATTCTGGGTCTTGGGTATAGAAAACTGTAATGACAAGCGGCGTAGAGTATTACTATGGCTTTAGTTCATTTTATTACTGTCTGCGCTTGTTATCTTAAATTCCTGTTGAACAAATAGGCTTACCTAGTCGTCTAGACTAGGTGCCGTCACGAGACCCAGTCGGATGGAGAATTGGGTCGTGACAAATTTCCTTGCAAAGGTCATCTATATTATATCTTCCTTTGTTGAATCTCATCGAGTTCCTTTCACTCCAGATGCAGTAGACTACCATTGCAAACAATGATGTGATCATCTCTGCTTTTCAGTCTTTCCTCTTTGCCACATTGCTTATCCAACTCAATTCATGCTGCCAGCTTCCTATCTGCCTTGCACTGCCCATCCATGTCAATACTCTTTACCATAGCTTGTTTTTTTTGGACAACCAAAGTATAGGTGATCAAATGTTTTCACGTTTTTTGCACAGAACACACATTCTAATTGGACTTGAATGACAAACTTGACAAGTCTATCCACAGTTGCTATCCTTTGGTGAATAGTCAACCATATATGGAACTTGAATCAATGATGAATCTGTGCATGTATATGGATACTCTTCCAGTCAACTTTGGGGAATTGAGGTTTCAACTGAACATAAGCTTTGGGTATTTGAAATTTGCCTTGTTTCACGAAGCTTTCCGGTGTGCTTATGAGACTGTTGAACTGACCTCATCTACTTTACTTCATCCTTTACCTCTATGATTTTCCTGACCGCCCATGCTGCTGTTTTGGGTGTGTTTACTTCATCTATAAGCCTATTTTTTTATGTAGTATATGTGAGCCCATTTGATCCACAAAGTGTCTTTCTTCATAGCCAAAGCCCATAGATGCTTTAGTAATGCTGATTTGTTTCATATCTTCATCTTTATTACATTCAAACCTCCAGTAGCTTTAGGTTGGCATACTTTGTTCCACGCGATCAGTGTTTCCTTGAATAAATAGTTGAACCAGTCCACAAGAAGGTTCTACATATGGTCTCTATCATCTTCATGATCTTCTTTGGCAGTAAAAAAATTTGAGCCCAATACGTTTGTATTACAAATAACATTAATTTTATGAGTTGAATTCTTCCAGACTATGAAAGCATCCTAGCTGACCAGCATCTTACTCTCTCTGTGATCTTTTCAATCAGAGGTAGACATTGATGAATGTTCAGTTTTCTTGCAGATAATGGAACCCCCAGATACTTAAAGGATATGCTGCCCTCTGTATATATCTAGTAAGCTCAATCAATGGCTCCTTTATATGCTGTGCCACACCAACAATATAAATCCAACTATTTTCTGCACTTGCCTGCAGCCCAGATGCAACCGAGAACCTATTAAAGGTTTCCTGCAGTATAGTAACTGAAATTTTTTCACCCCTGCAAAACATTAACTATGATGACCCAAAAGGTCATCTTATGTAAATTTAATTATGACTATTTCGAGGCCCCGAAAGCCTCCGTTAATCTCACCTCGATGTGCGTACGCATCCCGGGCGCGAAGCCGAGAAGCCTTTATGTGAATACTTAACAAAGAGTTGAATTTATGATAATTAATTAAATAAAGTTGACTTTGGTCAACAGTTTTGGTAAACGAACTCAGACTCGAGATCTGGCGGTCCCGGGAGGTCCGTAGGAAAATATGGGACTTGGGCGTATGCCCGGAATCGAATTCCGAGGACCCAAGTCCGAGAAATGAATTTTTAAAGAAACTTATTTTCTGAAAATATTAAAGGCTTATGAAAATGAACCTTGATGTGAAACTTGTGATGTCGGGCCCGTATTATGGTTCCAGAGCCCGGAACAGGTTCAATATATGTTATTTAAGTTATTTGTGGAATTTGATAAGAAACGAACTTCATTTGACGGGTTTCGGATCAATGGGAAATTGAGAGTTAATGAATTTTGAGGATTTTCATAGAACTTAAAATTTAGTTTGGAACGTGATTTTATGTTATCGAAGTCCGAATGAGATTTTGAGACCGGGAATAGTTCCGTTATGTCATTCATGACTTGCCTGTAAAATTTGGGGTCATTCCGAGTAGAATAGGTCGGTCCGGCGCGTTGTCATAAAAATCAAGAACTTAGGGATCCTTGAGTTTGATCCTAGGGGTTTTGAGGGATGATTTTTAGATTTAGCATTGTTTTGGGTGTTCCGAAGGCTCGAGCGAGTCCGTATTATGAGTTAGGACTTGTTGGTATATTTGGACGGGGGCTCGGGTGGGCCCAGGTGCCTTCCGGACACCACACGAGGCCAAACAACCAGCTGAAGATACAGCTGGTGCACCTGATCTTGTGTGACCGCATGTGCGATTTCCTAGCCTCGCAAGTGCGATTGCCCAGCCTCGCAGGTGCGAAGGTTCCGCAAGAGCGGAATCGCAGGTGCGGTCTCCAGCTCTGCAGGTGCGACCCCAGTCCCTCTTGCCCAATTCCGCAGGTACGAGCCCCAGATTCTAGGTGCGAGACCGCAGGTGCGGTCCTCGAGCCGCAGATGCAGAATCCCTGTAGGCCAGGTAGTGAAATTTCATTTAAAACACGAGATTGAGTTATTTCTTTCATTTTCCATCTTCTTCCTTATGTTATTTGAGAGCTTCCAAGAGGGGCCTTCAACCTAGTACTTGAGGTAAATAAATTCCCTACCTAACACTAGTTCAAACATTAATTCCTAGTTAAATTCCCTACTAAATTATCCAAAATCATGGAATTAGATAGTAATTTTAGGGCTTTTCAGGATTTTGTGATTTTTCCGTTCTAGGCCATGAATTCAAGTAGAAATCAATACATTAATGATCCTTAGGCTATGGGTGAGTGATCCCTTCGAGAATTTAGGAATTTGAACATGCGGGACCGGGGTAGGAATTTTGAAATTTCTTCAAGAACAACGATTTTATTGAATAACTAGGATAATTTCCCGCATTGTGCATGCGTTGATATTATTGTATACCTTTTGCCTAGTTGCGAGTCCTGGGGTGTAGAGTTCACCGTTTCGGGCGCAATTGGGATGTATATGCTATGTGTAAATTGTTTGGGGGCTACGTACGCACCAAGTGACGAGAGTCCGTACGTAGCGGCTATCATTATGTCCGGGTAGTTAGGCCCACATCATGTCTATTATGCTTCCTCGTAATGCCTTATATGCTTCCTTGCAAAGCTTTATATGATTCATTATGACTCCATATGTACTATGAGATTATGTTTTGTATAGTATTGTTCCTCTAAGGCTTTATGGAAAATTGTTGAATGGAAAGGAAATTGTTATGGAAAGTAAGTATTTGAAATAAATATGGGATCGGGCCGTACGCCATGACAGAGTTGAAAAATATTTGAAGTACATATGGGATCGGGTCGTACGCCACGTCAGAGTTGAGAATTATTTGAAATACATATGGGATCGGGCCGTAGGCCACGACAGAGTTGAGACGTATTTGAAATACATATGGGATCGAGCCGTACGCCACGACAGAGTTGAGAAGTATTTGAACAAGCATATGGGATCGGACCGTACGCCACGGCACAGTCGAAAAGTATTTGAAATACATATGGGATCGGGCCGTACGCCACGACAGAGTTGAGAAGTATTTGAAATACATATGGGATCGGGCCGTACGCCACGACAGAGTTGAAAGTATTTGAAATACACATGGGATCGGGCCGTACGCCACGACAGAGTTGAGAATTATTTGAAATACATATGGGATCGGGCCGTATGCCACGGCAGAGTTGAAAAGTATTTTCAATACATATGGGATCAGCCCGTACGCCACGGCAGAGTTAAAAAGTATTTGAAATACATATGGGATCGGGCCGTACGCCACGACAGAGTTGAGAAGTATTTGAAATACATATGGGATCGGGCCGTACGCCATGACAGAGTTGAAAAGTATTTGCAATACATATGGGATCAGTCCGTACGCCACGGCAAAGCTGAAAAGATTTTGTGATATATATGGGTTCGGGCCGTACTCCACGACGGAGTTGAGAGGTATTGCACACATATGGGATCGGGCCGTACGCCACGGCGAGTTTATAAGGTACTTATGGGAGCGGGCCGTACGCCACGACAGATCTAAGACTTAGTGATTAAATTTTCGTTTCGGTGGTCTTACCTTTGAAAGTGCATTATTGCTTGATTCAGTAGTTGTTTAGATTTCTGCTCTTGATATGTACTTGTTGCTTATTTCCTGACATGCCTACTGTATTTCATTATATTCTATCATATGTTATTACTGATGGACCTTAGTTAGTATCCAGTCGACCTCTCGTCACTACTTCTTCGAGTTTAGGTGGGATACTCACTTGGTACATATTTATTTTAATATGTACTCGTGCGCACTTCTGTACTTAACTGTACAGGTACTGAGGCCAGTGCTTCTGGTTATTGTACCGGAGATAGACCCTGAACTAGTGGACTTGACTTCACGGTGAGTTGCTTCATCTGGCGGTCCCCAGCAGCACCATGGAGTTTCATTTACCCTTGTTGTTTTCCCCGTCTATTTCATCCAGACTGTGGATTTGTATATATATTGTTATCCTTTGTATATTCCGTTAATATGCCCATGACACTCGTGACACTAGTTCCTGGTACACACGTAGTGTATATCTTGGGATTTGGGGTTGTGTATGCTTACATATGCTTTATTTTGGCCATGTATGATTTTAGTTTTATATCAAGCTATCCTCATGTTAATTGTTTAAAATTGGTAATATTGACTTGTTTAATCGAATGGGAAGGATAACACTTAGTGTAATTCATTTTGGCTTGCCTAACCTTGTCGTTGGGCGCCATCATGACCTGGATTAGGATTGGGTGGTGAAAACGTGGTATCAGAGCCCTAGGTTCACGTAAGTCTCACGAGTCACGGGTAGGCCCAGTAGAGTCTTGCAGATCAGTACGGAGACGTCTGTACTTATCTTCAGGAGGCTATGGGGTGTTAGGAAACTTCCCTTTATTCATATCCTATCGTGCAATCTATGATGTACTCAAACTCATTCTTTTATTCTCTCACAGATGGTGAGGACGCGTGTATCCGATGTTCCTGGTCCGGGAGATGCCGCTACCCCAGCCGTCCGAGGTCGGGGTAGAGGCAGGGGTAGAGCACCTGCTCGAGGTAGGGGACGAGAGCGTCCCAGAGCTACACCAGTGGCACCATCAGAGGACCCTATTATGGAGGAGCAGGATGAGGTGCCTTCAGTAGCACCTGCTCTAATGGATTTCATGATGGGGCCAGGATTCCAGGAGGTTATGGTCCGTATGCTGAGATTCATGGACACTATGTCCCAGGCTGGTTTATTTCCAGCCTACCCTGCTACTTCTCAGTTGGGAGGGGGAGTCCATACCCCTATCGTTTAGGCCA
This sequence comes from Nicotiana rustica, assembly GCA_005239535.1. Lineage (NCBI taxonomy): Eukaryota > Viridiplantae > Streptophyta > Magnoliopsida > Solanales > Solanaceae > Nicotiana > Nicotiana rustica. The sequence continues at coordinate 37,384 of ML491471.1, read as the reverse complement.
CAGGTCAGGCAGCAGCAACACGTCATACCTCGGGCACATCACCCGTGGGTGGGGTTCAGCCAGTGGTAGCAACCATAGAGCCCATGCCAGTTGCAGAGGGTGACCAGCAGAAGATGTTGGATAGATGGACCGAACTTCGCCCTCCAGACTTCGGGGGTGAGCGGGGTGAGGATGCTTAGGATTTTATTAATAGGTGCAAGGACAAACTGCACAACATGAGGATTTTGGAGTCCCATGGAGTGGATTTCACCACATTTCAGTTAGAGGGAAGAGCTCGCAGGTGGTGGCAGTCATATATTCTCAGCAGACCAGCAGATTCTCCTCCTGTCACTTGGGATCCGTTCGCTCAGCTATTTCTAGACAGATACATTTCACCTTCTGAGAGGGAGAAGCTACAGGGTCAGTTTGAGCGACTAGAGCAGGGGAAGATGTCAGTGACCGATTATGAGGCTAGATTTTCCGAGTTATCTCGCCATGCCCTTATGATATTGCCTACTGATGCCGAGAGGGTGCGGCGGTTTGTGGCAGGCTTGCATCCAGGTATTAGGGCCTCTATGGACCGAGAGGTGGAGATGGGTACCCCCTACCAGCTTGTAGTCGAGATAGCTAGACGGATTGAGGGGTATCCGTTGAGGAGCAGAGAACAGGGTCAGCAGGGTCAGCGAGACAAGAGGGCCATGTTCTCAGGAGAGTTCACGGATGCTTCAGCTAGGAGCAGGGGTTAGTTCAGGGGTGGTCAGTCCAACATACATTCATATTCAGCACCCCCACTACCCCCTCGAGGTGGTTCAGTGAGGCCTCAGTTCGGCACCATGCCAGAGCGTTCCTATCGTCCTCCAGTCGTCCAGAGTGCACCCAACGATTATTCCAGTCATCAGAGATCCTCTAGTTCCTATTTCAGTGCCTTACCAGAGGGTTCACACCGCCCTCCGGCTATTCAGGGTTCTTCCTCTTTAGGGCAGCGAGCTGTAGCGCCAGGAGGTTGTTTCGAGTGTGGGGATTCGGGCCATACGTGGAGGTATTATCCCAGGTATCACGGCAAGGCAGTGCAACAGAGTTATCAGCCTAGGAGTTCAGCACCAGTAGTCCGGCCACCTCAAGGTGGAGGACATGTCGGCAGGGGTCGTCTTAGAGGGGGAGGCCAGTCAGGAGGAGGTCAGTTAGTTCCTGTTCACTTTGGGGGAGTTCAGTCTTCTGGAGCCTTAGCCAGATTTTATGCCATTCCGGCCAGATCAGATGTAGTGGCCTCAGACTCCGTAATCACAAGTATTATCTCAGTATGTGGTAGAGAGGCTTCGGTACTATTTGATCCAAGATCCACGTATTCATATGTTTCAGTACTATTTGCTCATTTTCTGGATGTCCCTCGTGAGTCCTTGGGTTCTCC
>ML491471.1:2357-27460 GCA_005239535.1 Nicotiana rustica | reverse complement strand
TCGCATTCGGCCATTGCTCCCCTCTTTTCTCTTCTTTACTCTCTTTTTGCTCAATTTCACTCCAATTTGACCTTAACCACTTCATGGCATCATTTTCCTGCAAATAGAGAAATTACACACTAAAAACGACCTCAAGTTATCATTTAACAATACAAAATCTAAGGAGAAAAGGCTAAAATGAGTGGTAAAATCACCACTCATCAAAGGAACTTTTGGAATCAATGTTATGGCTTTACAAGTCCATGCTTTCTTCATCTTGCTTGTTTGAAAAAAGAACAACACAACATCATATACATCTTGCCTCACTTCCTTCCAGTGCTTTGTAAAGAATTCTATTGGAAAGCCATCAACTCCAGGGGCTTTATCTTTTGGCATGTCTTTCACTGCTTCATCAACCTCTTCATATGTTACTTCCTTTATTAGATCCTGTTGTTGTTGTAATACAAGCACGTCCCTGCTTTGATGAATCTGGTATAAGGACATGGCTTAATTCCAGTAGCAGTTCCCATAAGCTGTTTGAAAAAGGTTATGAATTCTTTTTCTACAACTTTAGGCTCAGTGACTATTCCCCTATTCCCATAGCGGCTTCTCGTGATTTATGACTTGCGGGGACGGGTGGTTCGGTATTTGGCAGTGTTTAGAGTGCTATAGGAACACTTGGTTCCTTAAGGTTGGCCTTTTTGGCCAAGTTTGACTTCGGTCAACATTTTTAGCAAACAACCTCAGAATTGAGTTTCGACAGTTTCAGTAGCTTCGTATGATGATTTCGGACTTGGGCGTATGTTCGGAACGAGTTTTCGATGACCCGAGAGTATTTCAGCGCCCAATATGAAAATCAAGATTTCTTTAAGTTTGAAATTTCGTTCGGAACATGATTCTATGTTATCAAGGTACGAACATAATTTTGAGACCGGGAATAGTTCCGTTATGTCATTTATGACTTGCCTGCAAAATTTGAAGTCATTCCGAGTAGTATAGGTCGGTTCGGCGCATCGTTATAGAAATCAAGAACTTGAAGTTCTTAAGTTTGATTCAATTTGGTTTTGGGGTCAAATTTTAAGGTTTGTTGTTGTTTTTCCCGTTATGGAAATTTGAGCAAGTCCGTATCATGAATACAGACTTGCCAGTGCTTTTGTACGGGGTCCCGAGGGGCTCGGGTAAGTTTTGGACCCCCAGGAGCTAAGTTCAAAAAACTAGATTTTTGCTTTCTGGTTTCCTTCTTTGCGATCGCGGAAGGGGGGCCGCATTCGTGGAGAAGGACTTGAGCTGGGCTGCTGAATGCTCTACGCGTTCGCAGAATACTCTATGCAATCACGGTACGTTGGGTCCCTAACCTTCGCTATCGCGTCCTTGTCTCCGCGTTCGTGATGGGTTGGATCCCTGACCATCGCGATCACACCCATGTCTTCGCGTTCGCATAGGTGTAGGACGGGACAAGGACCGTTTACTCTTTGCGATCGCAGGTTATCCACCGCGTTCGCAGAGGTCTATCCAGTTGGCCTTCATGATCACGGGCCCCTTCCCGCATTCGCATAGAAGGGCCCCAGGGGGCCTGTGCCATTGGCCTTTGCGATCGCGGGCCCCATGTCGCGATCGCGATGAAGTGGCAACTGGGCAGTATATCTTCTTTAAAAACTCGGGAATTTTCATTTCTTAACATAAGAGTCCACTATTTTAGAGCTTGGGAGTTTGGAGAAAGTGTCCCACGACCTAGCTACTGTCAAGGTAAGTTAATTCCACTTAAACACTAGTTTAATACATGGATTTCAACTTGAATCAACTACTAAATTATGGAAAAGTCAAGAATTTGGTAGTAAATTTAGGGTTCTTAAGGAAATTAGCGAATTGTCCGTTTAATGCGATGAATTCAAGTAGAAACTACATATTAATGATCCTTAGGATATGGGTGAGTGATTCCTCCGAGAACTTTCGGAATCCGTGTGTGCGAGCTCGGGGTTGAATTTTGGGAATTCATCAAGAATGTTAAATTTTTGAATAAATTGGATAATTTCTATACCTTGATCTTGAATTGATATAATTATACCATATTTGTCTAGTTGCAAGTCCTTGGGTGTAGAGATCAGAGTTTCGAGCGTATCCTTGGTCCGAGGGGTAGATTCGGCACGAGGTGAGTCTCCTTTCTAACCTTGTAAGAGGGAATTGTCCCCATAGGTGATTTATATGCAATGTGAACTTGTTTTGGGGGCTACGTGCGTACAAAGTGACGAGAGTCCGTACGTAGCGACTATTATTGTAATGTCCGGGTAGTTAGGCCCACAACATGCCTTATATTTTTCCTTGAAACGTCATATGTGTTATAAACTCATGTTATGCCTAGCATTGATTCTCTGAGATTTCATGGATTTGGATAATTGGAAGGAAATTGTTATGGAAGGTAAATTTTAATGAGTATGTGCTTGTGACCTCTTCGCAAATTTACATTCCGCGAGCGAAGTGTGATTTCCCCCACTCTCATGGGAGCGGGCCGTATGCCACGGCGGATTGAAAGGTGCACTTTTGGGATGGGCCGTTCGATCCTCGACAGTGCATGGATATTATTATCCTTATGAATCCGTCCGGTTGTCTTATCCTTGTGTGTGCGTGGCTATTCGGTACTGTTTCAGTGATATTGGCTCGACAGATACTTGGGAACAAGGAAAATGTACATTGTTGCTTATTTTTCAGTAGTTTTTCCTGGATTTCTATACTTGAAATGTATCTGTTGCTTACTGTTTCCCATGTTTACTGCATTCCATTATATCCTGCTTCATATTATTACTGTTGGACCTTAGTGAGTATTGAGTCGACCTCTCGTCACTACTTCGTCGAGATTAGACGAGATACTCATTGGGTACATATTTATTTAATATGTATTCATGATGCACTTCTGTACTTAATTGTACAGGTTCTGAGGCTGGTGCTTTTGGTTATCAGACCGTAGCTAGATATTGATCGCAGTGGACCTGACTTCACGGTGAGCTGCTTTCTTCTGGCGATCCCCGGCAACACCATGGAGTTTCCTTACTTTTGTTTCCCGTCTATTTATTCAGACAGTGGGATTGTATATTCTATCTTTTGGTTATCCTGTTAGTATGCCCGTGACACTCGTGACACTAGTTCCCGTCACACACACGTAGTGGTTATTTTGAGATTTTGAGCTGTACATATATGTGCTCGTATATCAGGTCACGTTTCGTTATGGCTATTTTATCTATTATTGGGTTATTATCTTTAGATATCATGTGTTAACTTCTCAAATGTGGTAAATGTTGAACTTTTAATCAAATTAAGGAAGAGTACTTAGTGAAATTTATATTGGCTTGCCTAACCCCGTTATTGGGCGCCATCATGACCTGAGTTAGGATTCCGGGTCGTGACAACGTGGTATCAGAGCTCTAGGTTCACGTAAGTCTCACAAGTGACAGGCAGGCCCAGTAGAGTCTTGCGGATCGGTACAGAGATGTCTGTACTTATCTTCAGGAGGCTATAGGGTGTTAGGAAACCACTCTTTGTTCATATTCTATCGTGCAATCGATGGTGTACTCAAACTTGTTCTTCTATTCTCTCACAGATGGTGAGGACGCGTGCATCCGATGTTCCTGATCCGGTAGATACCGCTACCCCCGCCACTCGAGGTCGTGGTAGAGGCAGGGGTAGGGCACCTACCCGAGGTAGGGGACGAGGGCGTCCCAGAGCTATACCAAGCGCACCACCAGAGGACCCTATCATAGAGGAGCGGGATGAGGTGCCTCTAGTAGCTCCTACTCTAGTAGACTTCACTACATTCCAGTTAGAGGGTAGAGCTTGCAGGTGGTGGCAGTCTTATATACTCAGCAGGCCAGCGGGTTCTCCTCCGGTTACTTGGGAGCAGTTCACACAGATGTTCTTGGACATGTATATTCCACCCTCTGAGAGGGAAGAGCTGCGGGGTCAGTTTGAGCGGCTAGAGCAAGGGCAGATGTCAGTGACGGATTATGAGGCCAGGTTTTCAGAGCTATCTCTCCATGCACTCATGATATTTCTTACAGATGTTGAGAGGGTGCGGAGGTTTGTAACAGGATTGCATCCAGGTATTAGGTCCACCATGGCTCGAGAGGAGGAGATGGGTACTTCTTATCAGCTCGTAGTGGAGATTGCTCGCAGGATCGAGGGTTACAGTCGAGGAGCAGGGAGCAGGGTCAGCAGGACAAGAGGGCCAGGTTCTAAGGGGATTTCAGGGATGCTCCATCTAGGAGAAGAGGTCAGTTCGAGGGTGGTTAGACCAGCAGGCCTTCATATTCAGCACCTCCACTACCTCCTCGGGGTGGTTCAGTGAGGCCTCAATTCAGTGCCATACCAAAGCGTTCCTACTGTCCTCCAGCCATCCAGAGTTCACCCAGTGGCTACTCCAGTCACTAGAGATCCTCCAATTCATACCTCAGTGCTATGCCAGAGGGTCCACATCGCTCCCCGGCCATTCATGGTTCTTCCTCTTTAGGGCAGCAGACTATGGTACCCGAAGGTTGTTTTGAGTGCGGAGAGCCAGGTCATATGAAGAGGAATTGTCCCAGATATCGGGGCAAGGCAGTGCAATAGGGTTATCAGCCTATGGGTTCAGCACAACAGTCCGTCCACCTAGAGGTGGAGGACAGGTCGGCAGGGGTCGACCTAGAGGGGGAGGCTAGTCAGGAAGGGGTCAGTCAACTCCGGTTCACTCTGGGGGAGCTCAGTCTTCAGGTGCTACAACCATATTTTATGCCATTTCGGCCAGATCAGATGCAGTGGCCTCAGACGCCATGATCACAAGTATTATCCTAGTAGGTGGTAGAGAGGATTCAGTACTATTTGATCCAGGATCCACGTATTCATATGTTTCAGCACTATTTGCTCATTTTCTGGATTTTCCTCGTGAGTCCTTAGGTTCTCCTTTATATGTATCCACTCCTGTGGGCGATTCTGTGGTGGTAAACCGGGTCTATCGGTCTTGTGTGATTACCTTCTGCGGATTCGAGACCAGAGCAGACCTTCTATTGCTCGACATGGTAGATTTCGAGGTCATTCTAGGCATAGATTGACTGTCTCCTTATCATGCCATGCTGGATTGCTATGCCAAGACAGTTACTTTAGCCATGCCTGAGTCGCTGAGGTTGGAGTGGAGAGGTTCTTCAGTTAGTGCATCCAGTCGGGTCATCTCCTTCCTGAAGGCTCGGCATATGGTCGAGAAGGGTTGTTGTTGATACCCAATTTTTCCTCAAATTATTTTAAACTTGCATATAAGCTTTCAAAATCACTCTTTGTAATAATGAATGTTTTTTCTAATTTTTACGCATTTTATTTGAATTATTCCCTATTTATTTACTGTTTTCATATTTTTATAATTTATAAATTACGTTCTAAATAATATCAAAATATTTTCCAATTTAATATGTTATTTATAATCACTTTTTACTTATTAGATTTTAATTGTTTCGTAAATTGGCCAATTGAGTACAATTCAATTGCAGTTACAATCATTTTTGCAATTATGGCCTAATTAGTCATTGTATACCTTTAAATTTGAAATTCATGTTCTTACATTTTTATATTGTTTAAATATTGTAATTTTACTTAATTTCATCTTTTCAATTTGTTAAGTATTTTTATTAATTAATTACCTATTTTCTATTGGGTATTTAATAACTAGCCTACCTTATTTAAAAACTAGCCACAATTGAACCTAAATCCTAAACCCAATTACCCTACCCAAAATTCAATTAAACTACCCAGCCCAACTAAATCCTACCCGGCCCAACCACTACTTTAATTTGAGCCGTTGATCAAATATGATCAACGACCCAGATCCATTCCTACCATAAATATCCTAACCTAACCCCTCCCCCACCCGTTTATTTTCCCTTCGAGACCTTTCTTCTCTCATCTCTCTATCTCTCTCCGTTACTCTCTAGAAGTCTCCCCTCCGATGGGGTCTGTTTCCTTCTCCGACCGGTTCTCTCACCGGAATCCATGGCTCCTCACTACCTCTTGGTCATCCACTCACCTCTCACTCGCTTAGTGACGCCCTGAGTTCTTCAAGACAAGCCTGGAGCAGTCCGCTTTCCCCCGTTGATCCTTTTGCCACTTTCCGTCCAATCCCCGGCTATTTGAGTAAGTTTACATATTTTCCGGCCTAATCTACGCCACCTCTGAGGATTTTCCCTCTTTTACGGGTTTTACGAAACCCTAATCATTTGCCTTTTTGATTTTTCTTAGATGTCTGCTTACATTCTTACAATATTATGATATTTTCCCTATGGTTTTCTCCGAAAAACCTTTTCTTTTAATGATTTCAACACTAGGGTTCTTAACCCTGTCTTCAAAATGATTTCTTCTTGGTTTTAGTTATCTGTTTAAGTAGTTATTTCATGATTTATTGTTGTTCGAACTGCTATTGATGAAACCCTAATACCCTAGGTCGATCTTTGTTATGTGTACTCGTTTGTTCTTGTTCGATTCAGTGCTATAATTTCTAATTCTCCTGATGTTCTATGAACATCTCTTATATTGATCAGTATTGTTGTTTAAATACTTAGTAAGTTCAACCATTTACCCTACTGATTATTTTACTTGATGATTTTATACTGATTCTCGTGATATTTTCCTTAAATAACACAATTGTGTATTTTCCTTTTATGATGCTGTACAAATTTCGAATTCCTCTATATCTATGTGTGATATTTTCCTTAAATACACAATTGTGTATTTTCTTTATAATGATGTACCAATTTCGAATTCCTTCCATGTTTATGTGATGCTTTCTTTACTATTCCGGATTCCCTGTGATTATAATCGAATCCAAGATCTTCCTAATTGATTTTTAAACTGATACCCAATTCTTATTTTTATGAATGTAATATTATTTCAGCTCTCCTTTATTACTCACTATGTATTTGGCTCTATTTGTGCACCATATGACTTCCTTGTCCTATTTTGAGAAAATCAGTCCTATTGGACTGATTTCTTTGCCTTATTTCACCTTGACTATATCGCTTGAACTAGATTCCTTGATTAAGGGAGTCCAATTATCTTAATTGATATTGATTGGTTGTTACTACCATAATTTTCTGTGTACTACTCGTTTTTCAAAACTATAAAAAGAGTTGTCTTCTCTCTTTGCAAACACACTGAACTTCACACACAAAGCACTAAGTAATACTGCTCTAAACTCTTCTGTGCTATCATATACATCTCTATTTTTCTCCTTGCATCTATTACTGACTACTCAGTCAGCTTAAAGCTAAGGTTGAGTAGTCCCTATTGTTCTTGTGCCCTGCTATTGCTCTCTCATTTTGCATATTGTCTTCTGCTTCTCTTTGTCCTGCACACTGATATTGTTGTGCTATTTCTTGCACCTTGCTTTATCTACTACTCAACTGGCATGTTTCTGATTTAATTTTAGTGTATCTCTATACAATATGCTTCAGTTCTTGCTCATCTACTTATTGTTCCTTTTGGGCTTTATCCTATGGTTCTATTGCCTACCATGTAGTTAACATGACTCTATGTTATGTCCTTTTGCTATCCTGCTTTTTCTCATGTGATTCTCTATAGCTGTTCAAATCTTTGGTAATCAGTGTACCCCTACTACATTTCCTCTTCTCTTAGTCTAATATGTTTCCTGTTCCTTCTATGATTCCCCTCCCCTTTGGTATGAGATTCCTCCTACTTTACCTTGTATGATTTACTATTACCCTGTTTGACCCCTATGGAGTCAGCATGCCTATTTGTCTATATGATCAACATGACTAATGTTTCTTGTCTATTCTTATTCTCTATCTAGCTTATCATGCTACAGATCAGTGTCTCCTTCTCATGACACCTGAATGCTATACAATTGTTACTCTATTAATCTATGATGTTTGTGACTCTATGTGAGACTTATGCTCACTTGTTTGTAGTTTGATGTTTCTCTTCTCAACATGACTCTTGTTACATGCTTGGCTTCCTATGTTATAGACCTGCCCTCTCCACATGATACCTGAATGCTACATGGTTCTGATTCCTTGCCTAATATGTGATTCTGTGAATCTATGTTGCTTTGTGACAACTATGTGGTCACTAGGTGAATTTGCAACCTTATTCTACTGCTAACATGTGAATTATTTGTCCCCTAACTCCTATTCCTGCTTGTGCTATTCCTTTTTTCTCAATTCTTTTACATGTTGACTGCAGTTGTATTACTTCTCTTTTTGATAAACTGTTTTTTACAAAATCCTTCATCATTTTCTGAAATCATCTTTTAAAAAACTGTTGTCTCAATTACTCTTTTCAAACTCAAACTCTCTTTAACTACTTCTTTGTGCACTTCACACTACTCTTAGACCCTCTAGGATCCACCCCCCTCAGTGTGAGCGATGCTTAGGGACCTTGAGTTCCCTCTGAACTTTGACACACTGAGGCAGGTAACTCTACACTGCACCAATCTCAACTTTGATAAACTGCTGGGTGCTGGTATTGGCCAGGGCCTTTATAAGGACCTTTGGGAGCTTTGCCGCACCCAGGCCATGTAAGGCTATGAGGCTCAACAGGGGTGAGGCTGGAAGGTTAGGCCCGTTTGAACGCTCTCTATAGAATAGCTTCTTATTTTTCTTTTGCAATTATTGTAATTCATTTATTCTTGGTTTGTAATAATTTGAAAACAAATAATTGGGGCTGGATAGTAAATATGGGAGGGGACTATGCATGTTTAGTGTAGTATGTGTAGAAAACATGACTATAGGATTTTACTTACCTATGTGTGTAATAGTATCATGCTTGGGACATACATACCATGCATTAGGAACCATGTTTAGGTTGTCTACATCAGCATCTCTACTACATTTATGTCTATCTTTCCTCTTGTTCACAACTAATAATTATAATAAAGTAATAAAACTACCATATGTTAGTGCTACTGCATCTTCAAAAGCATTGCATGTAGAAGACATGCCTATAGGACTTTACTTATTCATGTGTGCACTAGATATCCTGCTCTTTAGGATTTTACTTTCAAAATGCCTGTTTTTCCATTGCACCCTGTTAAACGCCTAGCTAATCTGGTAATCTCACTAAAATATGGTTAAAGGGTTTAAAATGTTTTCTGCAAATGTGCTATCTTTTATGTCGCTTAAAATCAGAGATAAGGACTTGCACTTTACCTGTTCTTCACCCTTTTAAACAAATAATCAGTATATACGCACACCTAGGCAAACCTTAGGCTTAATATTCACTAAAACAAAAAATCAATCGTTCTACGCGTTGCTTGTATTAGAACTAATCAGTCCCTCCTAAAATCCTTAAAACTTTGCTGTGTGCCATTACTTTCACTCCTGCTTTGCCTGACAACTGATGGATTTTCAAAACAATTATTCCTTTCTACAAATCATCCTGTTTGTTTGAAGCCTTGCTCTATTTTTTTAAATTACTGGTTCTTGAAATTGTGCACTCACTCTCCTTTTACTAAAACTCCTTTAGACTACTAATTCTTGCTCTTTTTTGAACTACGGGATTTCAAAGTCAGTCACTCCTTTTCGAAATCACTCTGTTTTGTTTAAAGGTCCTGCCTCACTTCCAATTACTGGCCTTTTTCTGAATTATTCATTTGTTTTATTGAGAAAGTGTCTAAGTTGCTGTGCATTTTAAATTCCTGCTCTTGTCTTTGATATACTGGATCTCCTGCATGCATCACTCTTTCCTGAAAACTACTATGTTTTAAGTGAATTTCCTGCTTCACTATTAAGTTTTCAAAACATATCCTTTTACTAAAGCTGTTGAAACCTATTGATTTTCAACTCAATAACTCTTGTTTTCAAACCTTCCTTTGAGACTTTGATTGTGTTTGAGACGTTCCACTTACGTGCTTAATTGCGGAGGGACCTGTGAGCATATTACTTGTCCTATGTGATCCCACTGCATGTGTTCTACTTGTTTTTGCACTGTCGCCTAGTATTTTATCCTTTACACCTGAGTCAGCCTAGTCCCCGCCTTTGGTAGGATTAGTGGTCCTAATCACCCTCCATGACTTATAGGATGGGACGGGTAACGGCACGCAATAAGCATTCGTGACCAACACAAGCATTTAAATAACCTTTACGGAGTGGGAAGGGTAGAATACATATATGATGACCGGTGCGCTAATACCACGTGTAGCCGCCTCCTCGAGGTGTGACATACCGGGTATTGCATTGAAGTGATCCGTATTACTTTAAACCTAGGACACTTCTTTTCAAATGTTTATGCTATTCAAACCTTTAAAGATTTTCATACCTGTTTTAAATCCCCTTATACGTGAACCTTATTAGTTACTTGCTCGCCGTCCAAATTCACAAAACTTATTGGCTGGGACCCACAGTTGTGGATCCTGAGGGGTTCCTAACACCTTCCCCTTGGGTTAATATCAAGCCCTTACCCGTTCTCTGGTAATGCAAACTAGTCTATGAGTTATCAACTCTAGGTGCCCTAACGCACCACTAAATCATTAGGTGGCGACTCTTCCTTTTCTTTTAAAGGAGTTGTCTATAATGTCTTAACCCGATCTCTCCGTACCTAACCCGTGCGATAGAAAAAGGGGATGCGACAGCATGTCGACTCTGCTGGGGATTTTCCCTAGGCTTATACCATTACAATATGCTTTGTGAATTTGGGCTTTTAATTGTCATTTAAATGCTTACACCTTTTCCTATGCCCCGTTATATGCCGTTAATTGTTTAATTTTCGCAAGTATTTATTTCACTTGAACGAAACTGACGTGTCTTCATGTTTTCTTTGTAACCGCTTTCCATTATAACTGCTGTATTTCCTTTCTTTACCGCTTTCCTCAACGTGAAAATACATGCCTATCTGTTTTAATGCTTATTATTGCATATCATGCTCCGCATTCATATTCCACTCGTTCCAAACAAATCCTATAGCAACGCTTACAATGAGTGGTTTCGCTCTTACAATATCATCACCCCCTAAATTCAGAAAGGTGTATTTGCGGTAAAACTAGTCGATCAGCGGTGCAGTCGACAGTTCCGTGCCTTCCCCCTTGAGTTGTCCGCTCAAGGGTACCAGTCTAAAACCCCAATAGAAACCTTACTCTATAGTATGTTGCATGCATCATGGTCAAACCTAGCCGAGCTAACGTGTTGTCTACACAATAGCTTTTAAGACAGCCTCGTCCAAGGTCTATTGGGTTTCCCTGGAACCCAAAAGGACGCCTTCACGTTCTATGCATTTATTTGGAGAACTTAAATGCTCATTGCTAATTATTGGTATTAAATAGTCGAGTCTTGTGGGGGTAATGGCCTAACCTGTTTATCTTGCATAAATGAGGCACGAGGTTCCCAGATTCGGCATGGTCACCAACATCCACCCAAAGCTTCTGAACTGGTGGGAAGACTTGCATTCAAGCGACAAAACAACAGTCAGAAAAAACCTGGGCAACTTGCCTTCTCTTTTGGACATTCAGCCAAATAACATGACGATAGAGGCTGCTACCATACTCTGGGATTGTGATCGATCGGTTTTTCGATTTGGAAACAATGAGATGACACCGTTGCTAAAGGAGATAGGAGGTTTGGCTGGTTTACCTTGGGAGTCTCAAGGGTTATTGATGCCTAAAAACCGAACAGGCCGGGGTTTTCTCAAGATGATGGGGCTGAAGAAGAATCCGGATCTAGTCTGTTTGGAGGACTCATACATCCCCTTGGATTACTTGTATGAAAGGTATGGTCGTAGTCAGTCCTACCGCACATACAAGGAAGAATTCGCCCTCACCTCTGTAGGGCACATTCATATCCGTGTATTCGTCTTCATATTTTGCTTTTTGGGATTGATCGTCTTCTCGACAAAGAAGGAGAGGATTCACACTAGGTTGTCCATGGTTACCAAGACTCTGATGGAAGGGATCAACGGACAGGATTTCAACATTCTACCTCTCGTACTCCAGCTCTGGCTCACCGAGCATCTGCAAAAGGGTGACTACCGTCAAGACATACATAGGAGAGTCTGGGATGATCATATTGCTTTCCATCATCCAAAGCGTATGAACTACATCCCCGACATATTTGCACATCCAGAAAATGCCAAGGGATGGGTTGAGTTATTGGGAGAGTTGAACGAGAATCAAATTCAATGGATGTTCGAGTGGTTCCCGACCGACGAGTTCATCTTTCGGACCAGAGATACCCCATTCTTGATATTGATTGGTCTTAGTGGGACATACACTTACGTCCCGATTTGAGTCATGAGGCAAGTAGGGAGGAAGCAAGTCATCCCAAGGGTTGAGAAAATGAGTCATCTCAGGGCGGACTTTCAAAATGATGACAGCCCTCACAAGTGTCAAGCTCAGTATTTGTGGCACTGCAGGATCCGTTTGGAGAAGGATACTATCGAACCTGACAGGTATCACATTGGTTACTCTCCTTACTATTTGGGATGGTTGGAAGATAATTGGGGAGGAAATATTGAGCCAGGATTCACTCAAGGACATAGGGTCATAGACGAGAAGGCCGAGGCTACAACTAAGTTCAACCAGCTACGCAAAAGGCTCCGTGACTGTGAAGACGATCATCACAAAATCACATAGCTAATAAAAAGTTGATCGAGGAATGGAAGGACATGGCCATCACCTCCACACAAAGGTTAACACACTTGGAACGAGGCATCGTTGACTTGGAAGAGAAATTCCTTAGGAGGATCGAAGCCTGTCAAAAGATCGAGGGAGCTGAAGGAGGAATTCTAGCCAAGACCTATTTGTTGCTGGGACTCCGCGAGATGGGAATGTTGATCAAAGAAAGTAGAGGCGCCGAGTCTGGGGAAGGTCCTTCTGAGACCAAATAGATAGGATTTATCTTTACTTTGATTTTGATGTAATAAGGCCACTGGCCATTAGTGACATTTTATATTTTTGCATTTCTTGAGTCAAGTCGAATTCGTCTATTTTCGTCATCAATAAAATGAGGCATTTAGTATTTAAGTTCTCCAAATCAATTTGTCTGTAGGCCTACCTCGGGCACAAAAAGGTTCCCCAACTTAGGATGCATTTTACATTTTCGCATTACGTGTTTAAATTATCGCAATATTCTTTATATCTCCACTAACTTCACTGCCTTTTTGTTAGTTATTCCCCTTCCCCAAAGGTTGGTTCGTGCACTCTGGCATCAACATCTTATTGCACCATATCAAAGGGCCCTCCTCCTACTCCTCCTTACAGTCCTCCCAAAGGAAAAAATCAAGGGTAAAATGGCAGACGCAAGCGATACTAGAAAAGACAACAGGGATGAACACGTTGAGATCATTGATGGTCAGGGTATTCAGGTTCTGCACGAGGGTATGTCTCCGCTAGAAAAGAAGCTGCTAAAGTTCCAAAAGGAACTTGATCAAGTCAAGAACTTGGCCCACTTATCATTCTCCCTCAACGTCCCAGACGTTCACTTCCCAAATGCTCCAAACCCCACTTTACCACAAAACATCCCCAAACAACCAAATCATCCAAAAGACCTCGTTCCACTAGTACCACACAACTACAACACTCCACCTCCCCAGGATCAGACAAGAGACCACTTCCAGGCTTATGACAACCCCATTTGTGTGGAAACTATAGCTCACTCCACACCACATACATATGAATCTGATGAAAAGGACAAGCTCATCAGGAATCTGGCCGAAGAACTCAAGAAATTGACCAACCGAGTTCAGGGCGTTGAAGGAGTTAAAGGGGTTGAAGGATTGAATTATGAGGACCTTTGCATACAACCCGATGTCGAACTGCCCGAGGGGTACAAACCTCCGAAGTTCGAGATATTCGATGGTATTGGTGACCCAAGAGTCCATTTGAGGACTTACTGCGACAAATTGGTTGGCGTAGGAAAAGATGAAAGGATCCGCATGAAACTCTTCATGAGGAGTTTGAAAGGTGATGCACTATCCTGGTACATCAATCAGGATCCAAAGAAATGGACTAGTTGGGTGAATATGGCTACAGACTTCATGGATAGATTCAGGTTCAACACACAGAATGCACCGGATGTGTTCTACATCCAGAACTTGAAGAAGAAACCAACTGAGACTTTTCGCGAGTATGCTACTCGTTGGAGGTCAGAGGCTGCTAAGGTCAGGCCAGCCTTGGAAGAAGAGAAAATGAAGAAATTCTTCATGCGCGCTCAGGATCCTCAGTATTATGAGCGACTGATGATGGTCGAAGGGCACAAGTTTTCTGATATCATCAAGCTGGGAGAGTGAATCGAGGAAGGTATCAAAAACGGTATAGTCACTAATTTTGAAGCTTTACAGGCTACCAATAAAGCTCAGCAATCCGGTGGTGTGTCTAGGAAGAAGGATGTAGGAGCCGTGATGGTGGCACAACAAGCCAAGTCCCCTCCCAAATACCAAGTATACCCCGCACTTTCCTTCACATACCAACCAGCTTCAAGTTACCTGGCACCTTCACCCGTCTGCCAAGCTCCACCACCCACATATCAGCCTACCTCACCCAGATATTCCCAGCCAGCTCCCGTCTATAATGCCTATAATTCCCAACCTTCTCACTACAAATCACCACCTGCTCGCCAAAACATCCTCAGACCTCGCCCAAATTTTGACCTTCGTCCACCAAAATAGTATAGCTGAACCTATTGACCAATTATATGAAAAGCTTAAAACTGCGGGTTATGTCACATCCATCCCCACTGTTACCCATGATAACCCGTCTCAATGGGTGAACCCAAACAAAGCCTGTGCTTACCACTCCGGCATGAAGGGACACACCATCGAGGAATGCCATTCCTTGAAAGAAATACTGCTCTAAACTCTTATGTGCTTTCATATACATCTCTATTTTGCTCTTTGCATCTATTACTGATTACTCAGTCAGCTTAAAGCTAAGGCTGAGTAGTTCCTATTTTTCTTGTGCCCTGCTGTTGCTCTCGCATTCTGCATATTGTCTTCTGCTGCTCTTTGCCCTGCACACTGATATTGCTATGCTATTTCTTGCACCTTGCTTTATCTACTACTCAACTGGTATGTTTCTGATTTAATTTTAGTGTATCTCTATACAATATGCTTCAATTCTTGCTCATCTACTTATTGTTGCTTTTGTGCTTTATCCTATGGTTCTATTGCCTACCATGTAGTTAACATGACTCTATGTTATGTCCTTTTGCTATCCTTCTTTTCTCATGTGATTCTCTATAGCTGTTCAAATCATTGGTAATCTGTATGCCCCTACTACATTTCCTCTTCTCTTAGTCAAATATGTTTCCTGTTCCTTTTATGATTCCCCTCCCCTTTTGTATGAGATGCCTCTTACTTTACCTTGTATGATTTACTATAACCCTGTTTGACCCCTATGGAGTCAGCATGCCTGTTTGTCTATATGATCAACATGACTGATGTTTCTTGTCTATTCTTATTCTCTATCTAGCTTATCATGCTACATATCAGTGTCTCCTTCTCATGACACCTGAATGCTATACAATTGTTACTCTATTAATCTATGATGTTTGTGACTCTATGTGAGACTTATGCTCACTTGTTTGTAGTTTGATGTTTCTCTTCTCAACATGACTCTTGTTACATGCTTGGCTTCCTATGTTATAGACCTGCCCTCTCCACATGATACCTGAATGCTACATGGTTCTGATTCCTTGCCTAATATGTGATTCTGTGAATCTATGTTGCTTTGTGACAACTATGTGGTCACTAGGTGAATCTGTAACCTTATTCTACTGCTAACATGTGAATTATTTGTCCCCCAACTCCTATTCCTGCTTGTGCTGTTCTTTTTTTCTTAATTCTTTTACCTTTTGACTGCAGTTGTATTACTTCTCTCTTTGATAAACTGTTTTTTACAAAATCCTTCATCATTTTCTGAAATCATCTTTTAAAAAACTGTTGTCTCAATTACTCTTTTCAAACTCAAACTCTCTTTAACTACTTCTTTGTGCACTTCACACTACTCTTAGACCCTCTAGGATCCACCCCCTCAGTGTGAGCAATGCTTTGGGACCTTGAGTTCCCTCTGAACATTGACACACTGAGGCAGGTAACTCTACACTGCATCAATCTCAACTTTGATAAACTGCTGGGTGATGGTATTGGCCAGGGCATTTATAAGGACCTTTGGGAGCTTTGCCGCGCCCAGGCCGTGTAAGGCTATGAGGCTCAACAAGGGTGAGGCTGGAAGGTTAGGCCTGTTTGAAGGCTCTCTATAGAATAGCTTCTTATTTTTCTTTTGCAATTATTGTAATTCATTTATTCTTGGTTTGTAATAATTTGAAAACAAATAATTGGGGCTGGATAGTAAATATGGGAGGGGACTATGCATGTTTAGTGTAGTATGTGTAGAAAACATGACTATAGGATTTTACTTACCTATGTGTGTAATAGTATCATGCTTGGGACATACATACCATGCATTAGGAACCATGTTTAGGTTGTCTACATCAGCATCTCTACTACATTTATGTCTATCTTTCCTCTTGTTCACAGCTAATAATTATAATAAAGTAATAAAACTACCATATGTTAGTGCTACTGCATCTCCAAAAGCATTGCATGTAGAAGACATGCCTATAGGACTTTACTTATTCATGTGTGCACTAGATATCCCGCTCTTTAGGATTTTACTTTCAAAATGCCTATTTTTCCATTGCACCCTGTTAAACGCCTAGCTAATCTGGTAATCTCACTAAAATATGGTTAAAGGGTTTAAAACGTTTTCTGCAAATGTGCTATCTTTTATGTCGCTTAAAATCAGAGATAAGGACTTGCACTTTACCTGTTCTTCACCCTTTTAAACAAATAATCAGTATATACGCACGCCTAGGCAAACCTTAGGCCTAATATTCACTAAAACCAAAAATCAATCGTTCTACACGTTGCTTGTATTAGAACTAATCAGTCCCTCCTAAAATCCTTAAAACTTTGCTGTGTGCCATTACTTTCACTCCTGCTTTGCATGGCAACTGATGGATTTTCAAAACAATTATTCCTTTCTTTAAATCATCCTGTTTGTTTGAAGCCTTGCTCTATTTTTTTAAATTACTGGTTCTTGAAATTGTGCACTCACTTTCCTTTTACTAAAACTCATTTAGACTACTGATTCTTGCTCTATTTTGAACTACGGGATTTCAAAGTCAGTCACTCCTTTTTGAAATCACTCTGTCTTGTTTAAAGGTCCTGCCTCACTTCCAATTACTGGCCTTTTTCTAAAATTTTTCATTTGTTTTATTGAGAAAGTGTCTAAGCTGCTGTGCATTTTAAATTCCTGCTCCTGTCTTTGATATACTGGATCTCCAACATCCATCACTCTTTCCTGAAAACTACTCTATTTTAAGTGAATTTCCTGCTTCACTACTAAGTTTTCAAAACATATCCTTTTACTAAAGTTGGTGAAACCTACTGATTTTCAACTCAATAACTCTTGTTTTCAAACCTTCCTTTGAGACTTTAATTGTGTTTGAGACGTGCCACTTACGTGCTTAATTGCGGGCGGACCAGTAAGCCTATTACTTGTCCTATGTGATTCCACTGCATGTGTTCTACTTGTTTTTGCACTATCGCCTAGTATTTTATCCTTTACACCCGAGTAAGCCTAGTCCCCGCCTTTGGTAGGATTAGTGGTCCTAATCACCCTCTAGGACTTATAGGATGGGACGGGTAACGACACACAATAAGCATTCATGACCAACACACGCATTTAAATAACCTTTACGGGGTGGTAAGGGTAGAATACAGATATGATGACTGGTGCGCTAATACCACGTGTAGCCGCCTCCTCGAGGTGTGACATACCGGGTATTGCATTGAAGTGATCCGTATTACTTTAAACCTGGGACACTTCTTTTCAAATGTTTATGCTGTTCAAACCTTTAAAGATTTTTATACCTGTTTTAAATCCCCTCATACGTGAACCTTATTTGTTACTTGCTCGCCGTCCAAATTCACAAAATTTATTGGCTGGGACCCACAATTGTGGATCCTGAGGGGTGCCTAACACCTTCCCCTTGGGATAATATCGATCCCTTACCCGTTCTCTGGTAATGCAAACTAGTATACGAGTTATCAACTCTAGGTTCCCTAACGCACCACTAAATCGTTAGGTGGCGACTCTTCCTTTTCTTTTAAAGGAGTTGTCCATAATGTCTTAACCCGATCTCTCCGTACCTAACCCGTGCGATAGAAAAAGGGGACGCGCCAGTTGTTTGGCTTACCTTGCTTATGTGCGGGACACCACCGCCGAGTCCCCGACTATTGATTCGGTGCCAGTTGTTCGAGAGTTTGCCTATGTATTTCCTTCAGATCTTCTAGGCATGCCTCGAGATCGAGACATTGATTTCTGTATTGATTTAGCTCCGGATACGCAGCCTATTTCCATTCCCCCGTACCGAATGGCTCCTAAGGAGTTGAAGGAGTAGCTTGAGGAGTTGTTGGCTAAGGGGTTCATCATGCCGAGTGTATCGCCATGGGTGCTCCAGTTCTATTTGTGAAGAATAAGGATGGGTCTATGCGGATGTGTATTGATTACCGCTAGTTGAATAAGGTTACTATAAAGAACAAGTATCCTCTGACGCACATTGATGATTCTTTTGAACAGTTGCAGGGTGCTCGTGTGTTTTCTAGGATTGATTTTAAAATCGGGTTATCATCAGCTGAAGATTCGGGCTTCAGATGTTCCAAAGACTGCATTTTGTACCAGATATGGCCATTTCGAGCTGCTGGTGATGTCTTTTGGCTTGACTAATGACCCAACGACATTCATGGACCTGATGAATAGAGTATTCAGGACGTATATTGATTCCTTCATCATTGTCTTCATTGATGACATCTTGAGTTACTCACGGAGCTTGGGTGAGCACGAGTAGCATTTGAGAGTTGTGCTTCAGACCTTGCGAGAGCAGAAGCTATATGCTAAGTTCTCCAAGTGTGAGTTCTGGTTAGAGTCTATGGCATTTCTGGGGCATGTGGTATCCAGAGAGGGTATCGAGTTTGATCCATAGAAGATTGAGGCAGTTCAGAGTTGGCCGCGTCCTACTTCAGCTACAGAAATCAGGATCTTTCTGGGTCTAGCAGGCTATTATCGCCGATTTGGATTCTCTTCTATTACAACTTCATTGACTAGATTGACTCAGAAGAATGCCCCGTTTCAGTGGTCCGGCGAGTGTGAAGCGAGCTTTCAGAAGCTCAAGTCAGCATTGACCTCAACACCAGTTCTAACATTGCCTTCCGGTTCTGGGATGTATACTGTGTATTTTGACGCTTCACGTGTTGGGTTGGGATGTGTGTTGATGCAGGATGGGAGAAGTATTGCTTATGCTTCGCGTCAGCTGAAGGTTCATGAGAAGAATTACCCTGTGCATGACTTAGAGTTGGCGGCAATTGTTCATGCTTTGAAGATTTGGAGGCACTAATTTTATGGTGTGTTTTGTGATGTTTATACCGACCACCGTAGTTTGCAGCACTTATTCAAGCAGAGGGACCTTAATTTGAGGCAGCGGAGGTGGCTTGAGTTGTTGAAGGACTATCATATCACCATTCTGTATCATCCGGTCAAGGCAGATGTGGTAGCAGATGCTTTGAGCAAGAGGGCAGAGAGTATGGGTAGCTTGGCCTACATTGCAGCTGAGGAGAGACCTCTAGCCTTGGACATTTAGTCCTTGGCTAATCGCCTTTTGAGATTAGATCTTTCGGAGCCTTATCGAGTTCTAGCTCATGTGGTTACTCAGTCTTCATCATTGGGAGAGATTAAGGCTTGACAGTTTGGTGATCAGTGCTTAGAAGAGCTTCGGGAGACAATAGTCCATGGCAGGGCCAAGGAGGTTACCTTGGACGAGGATGGTGTTTTGAGACTCCAGGGCCATTTGTGTGTTCCTGATGTTGATGGACTAAGGGAGAGGATTCTAGCGGAGGCACACAGTTCTCGGTACTCTGTTCATCCGTGTGCGACAAAGATGTATCGTGATTTGAAGCAGCATTACTAGTGGGGGCGGATGAAGAAGGACATTGTGCACTATGTGGCTAGGTATATTAATTTCCAACAGGTTAAGTACAAGCATCAGAGGCCATGAGGCCTACTCCAGCCGATGCACATTCCTGAGTGGAAATGGGAACGCATCACTATGGACTTCGTGGTTGGGTTGCCTCGAACTTTGCAGAAGGTTGAAACGGTTTGGGTCATTGTGGATAGATTGACCAAATCAGCGCATTTCATTCCTGTGGCTACTACTTACACTTCTAAGAGGCTAGCCCAGATCTACATTCGGGAGATAGTCCAGTTGCACGGTGTGCCGGTGTCCATTATATCAGACCGAGGTCCTCAGTTCACCTCGCATTTCTGGAGAGCATTGCACAATGATATGGGCACTCATATAGATCTCAACTTAGCATTTCACCCTCAGACTGATGGCCAGTCGGAGCGTACGGTTCAGATATTGGAGGATATGCTCAGGGCATATGTGCTTGATTTTG
This sequence comes from Nicotiana rustica, assembly GCA_005239535.1. NCBI lineage: Eukaryota > Viridiplantae > Streptophyta > Magnoliopsida > Solanales > Solanaceae > Nicotiana > Nicotiana rustica. The sequence goes on along the minus strand of ML491471.1, from coordinate 7,015 downwards.
GGGGTCAGTGGGACCAGTTCTTGCCCTTGGCGGAGTTTGCGTACAATAATAATTATCAGTCTAGCATCGAGATGGCTCCATTTGAGGATTTGTATGGTTGGCGGTGTCATTCTCCTATCGGGTGGTTTGAGCCTGGCGAGGCTAAGTTATATGGCACGGATCTGATGAGAGATGTTTTTGAGAGGGTGAAGATAATTCAGGAAGGGCTCCGTACAACTCATTCCAGACAGAAGAGTTACGCGGATCAGAGGGGCACATGATGTAGCATTTATGGAGGGAGATAAGGTTCTGCTGAAGGTTTCGCCTATGAAGGGCATTATGGATTCGGGAAGAAGGGCAAGCTGAGTCCCAGGTTTATAGGTCCTTTCGAGGTGTTGAGTCGAGTCGGAGAGGTTGCTTATGAGCTTGCCTTACCTCCCGCCTTATTAGGAGTTCATCTGGTCTTTCATGTATCCATGCTCCGGAGATATCATGCCGACTTTTCTCACGTGGTTGATTTCAGCACTATTCAGTTGGATGAGAAGTTAGGCTATGAGGAGGAGCCAATTGCTATTATTGATAGGCAGGACCGCCAGTTGAGGTCCAAGAGAGTTTCTGCGGTAAAGGTCCAGTGGAGGGGCCAACCAGTTGAGGAGGAGACTTGGGAGTCCGAGGAGGACATGCGAAGTAGATATCCACAGTTATTCAGCACTTCATGTACAATTCTAGATCCGTTCGAGGACGAACATTTGTTTAAGAGGGGGAGAATGTAACGACCCGACCGGTTTCTTTACGTATTAGGACCCCATTCCCCTAAAAAAACTTCCCATAGAGGCTTCTCGTGACTTATGACTTGCGGGGACGGGTGGCTCGGGATTTGGCAGTGTTTAGGAACACTTGGTTCCTTAAGGTTGGCCTTTTTGGCCAAGTTTGACTTCGGTCAACATTTTTAGCAAAAGATCTCGGAATTGAGTTCCGACAGTTTCCGTAGCTTCGTATGATGATTTCGGATTTGGGCGTATGTTCGGAACGAGTTTTCGATGACCCGGGAGCATTTCGGCGCCCAATATGGAAATCAGAATTTCCTTAAAGTTTGAAATTTGTTTCGGAATGTGATTCTATGTTATCAAGATCCAAACGAAATTTTGAGACTGGGAATAGTTTCGTTATGTCATTTATGACTTGCCCGCAAAATTTGAAGTCATTCCGAGTAGTATAGGTTGGCTCGGCGCATTGTTATAGAAATCAAGAACTTGAAGTTCTTAAGTTTGATTCAATTTGGTTTTAGGGTAAAATTCTGAGTTTTGTTGTTGTTTTTCCTTTTATGGAAATTCGAGCGAGTTCGTATCATGAATACAGACTTGCCAGTGCTTTTGGATGGGGTCCCGAGGGGCTCGGGTGAGTTTTGGACCCTCGGGAGCTAAGTTCAAAAAACCAGATTTTTGCTGTCTGGGTTCCTTATTTGTGATCGCGGAAAGGGGGCTGCGTTCGCGGAGAAGGAATTGGGCTGGGCTGTTGAATGCTCTACGCATTCGCAGAATACTCTCCGCGATCGGGGTAGGTTGGGTCGCTGACCTTCGCGATTGCGTCCTTCTCTCCGCGTTCGCGATGGATTGGATCCCTGACCATCGCGATCACACCCATGTCTTCGCGTTCGCATAGGCATAGGACGGGACCAGGCCCGTTTACTCTTTGTGATTGCAGGTTATCCACCGCGTTCGCAGAGGTCTAGCCAGTTGGCTTTCGCGATCGTGGGCCCTTTCCCGCATTCGCATAGAAGGGCCCCAGGGGGCCTGGGCCATTGGCCTTTGCGATCGCGGGCCCCATGTGTCGATCGCGATGAAGGGGCAACTGGGTATTCAAAAACTCGGGATTTTTCATTTCTTAACATAAGAGTTCACCATTTGAGAGCTTGGGAGTTTGGAGAAAGTTTCCTACGACCTAGCTAATGTCAAGGTAAGTTAATTCCACTTCAACACTAGTTTAATACATGGATTTCAACTTGAATTAACTATTAAATTATGGAAAAGCCAAGAATATGGTAGTAAATTTAGGGTTGTTGAAGAAATTAGCGAATTGTCCGTTTAATGATATGAATTCAAGTAGAAACTACATATTAATGATCCTTAGGCTATGGGTGAGTGTTTCCTTCGAGAATTTTCGGAATCCGAGCATACGGGCCCGGAGTTGAATTTTGGGAATTCTTCAAGAATGTTAAATTTTTGAATAAATAGGATAATTTATCTACCTTGAGCTTGAATTGATATAATTATACCCTATTTGGCTAGTTGCGAGTCCTCGAGTGTAGAGATCGGAGTTTCGAGCGTATCCTTGGTCCGAGGGGTAGATTCGACACGAGGTGAGTCTCCTTTCTAACCTTGTAAGAGGGCATTGTCCCCATAGGTGATTTATATGCTATGTGCACTTGTTTTGGGGGCTACGTGCGTACAAAGTGATGAGAGTCCGTACGTGGCGACTATTATTGTAATGTCCGGGTAGTTAGGCCCACAACATGCCTTATATTCCTCCTTGAAACGTCATATGTGTTATAAACTCATGTTATGCCTAGCATTGATTCTCTGAGATTTCATGGATTTGGATAATTGGAAGGAAATTGTTATGGAAGGTAAGTTTTAATGATATTGTATGTGCTTGTGACCGCTTCGCAAATTTACATTCCGCGAGCGGAGTGTGATTTCCCCAACTCTCATGGGAGCAGGTCGTATGCCACGACGGATTGAAAGGTGCACTTTTGGGATGGGCCATTCGATCCTCGGCAGTGCATGGATATTATCCTTATGACTCCGGTCGGTTGTCTTATCCTTGTGTGCACGTGGCTATTTGGTACTATTTCAGTGATATTGGCTCGACAGATACTTGGGAACAAGGAAAGTGTACATTGTTGCTTATTTTCAGTAGTTTTTTCCTGGATTTCTATATTTGAAATGTATCTGTTGCTTACTGTTTCCCATGTTTACTACATTCTGTTATATCCTGCTTCATATTATTACTGGTGGACCTTAGTGAGTATCGAGTCGACCTCTCATCACTACTACTTCGAGATTAGACGGGATACTCACTAGGTGCATATTTATTTAATATGTACTCATGCTGCACTTCTATACTTAATTGTACAGGTTCTGAGGTGGGGCTTCTCGTTATCAGACCGTAGCTAGATATTGACCGCAGTGGACCTGACTTCACGGTGAGCTGCTTTCTTCTGGCGATCCCCGACAGCACCATGGAGTTTCCTTACTTTTTTTTCCCGTCTATTTATTCAGACAGTGGGATTGTATATTCTATCTTTTTGTTATCCTGTTAGTATGCCCATGACACTCATGACACTAGTTCCTGGCACACACACGTAGTGGTTATTTTGAGATTTTGAGCTGTACATATATATATGCTCGTATATCATCTCACGTTTCGTTATGGCTATTATATCTATTACTGGGTTATTATCTTTAGATATCATGTGTTAACTTGTCAAATGTGGTAAATGTTGAACTTTTAATCAAATTAAGGAAGAGTACTTAGTGAAATTTATGTTGGCTTGCCTAACCCCGTTGTTGGCGCCATCATGACCTGAGTTAGGATTCCGGGTCGTGACAGTGACTCTAACTCCCATATCATTATACACAGTAGTAATTGAATTCTTACTTGCTCTAATCTTCAGTTGTGCATAGAAATATTTGGAATTTGAATCCCCATAGTCTATCCAATTGACTCTATCCTTCTTCCTGAGAACTCTTTCCTCTATGATACTCCATTTATCTAGTTTTCGCAGGGTCAACTTTTCCTTCTCTATCAGTACTTGATTATAGGGATCAAGCTTCAAACTAGTCTGAGTAAACTTCAGTTGATGTCTTATTCAAATCAATCTTTCTTTATAGCTTGCCATCTCCCTGTTTAATCCTCTAGCCTCAGTTTTTAGTTGTTGTAACTTTTGCCATATACCATCCATAGGATCACTGATAAGTTGGTCTTTACCAACTTATCTCCTCTCAATATTTAGACTTTGGTGTAATTTTGATAGAAAAGTAGGACATTTTCTGAGGTTTATTGGCAATTTTCAGGTATTATGTGATTTAGAGAAGAAATGGAAGAAATCAAGTCAAAATAGGACAAAATGAAGGGAAATGACTGAAGTCAGATGCTATTCGCGATCGCAGAAATCAACTAGAGCGTGAACCGCGATCGCACAGTTGATTAGGCGATCGCGGAGAAAAATTGTGACCCCTGCTCTGAAATGTACTACGCGATCACAATGAGGAATACGCGATCGCAGAACCTGAGGACTAAACCTTACGCGATCGCAGGAAAGGTCACGCGATCGCAAAGCTTCAGGAGTAATGCCTACGCGATCGCAAACATAGTTCCGCGATCGAGGAGAACAAAGATCTGCGCGAAAACTGGGCAGATTTGTAATTTCATATTTTTATCCCCAATTCCTATATACTCGACCTAGCAGCCATTTTTTGCATATCTTTGGCAAGAAAATAATATCTTTGAAAATATTTTGAGCTTTGTAAATATATTTTGAGTAGAGAAGAACAAGTATTGATTTGTGGGTTTGCACACACACTTTGGATTTGTAGATTCGACATTGTGGTGAACTTTTCTTTATCCATTTGTGTTTATTTCTTCATTTCCTTGCTTTGTATTGTATATCTAAGTGT
>ML491469.1:48403-81889 GCA_005239535.1 Nicotiana rustica | reverse complement strand
TGTTGCGGCGTGCAACCCGATCCCACCTGACAATTGTTGCGGCGCGCAACCCGATCCCACCTGACAGTTACAATCACACCCTTGTCACTTCTTACATATCACCCTTATCTCCCCTGTTGCGGCGCGCAACCCGATCCCACATGACAATTACGATCACACCCTTATCACTTCTTCCATATCACCCTTATCTCCCCTGTTGCGGCGCGCAACCCGATCCCATCTGAAAATTACATCTCATGCCAACGATGACAATTCACAGTTCAATCACAGAAGATTTCAGCAATAAGAATACAGCTTCTTTTCATAGCCTTTAGCATACACACTCATACTCTTGGACTTATAATCCTTTTTGCACCGTTTTTCATAACGTGGTAGTGTGGTGGTCAACTAAAGACAGAAAAGTATTACACTTCACACATAATATAAATTCGGACAACCAGTTGCACATATTATAACAATACACGTACCGTATGCTCAAACACCACAAGTGATTTTACAAAGATTAAAGTTAGCCATACATACCTGGAGTCGAGTTTCCCTTTTCAACTTTAACCCACAACCACCTAACCGACTAGTACTGTCAATCTAGTTCACAATTAGACATATTCAACTCAGAATTTGAAGTCATTCATGCAATTCAGACTCTCTCAAGCATTTTGTCAAGCACTATGTGAACCCATTAGACTACCAATCCTATCTTTGTGAAGTTTTCCCCAACCCACTCCCTCTTATTAGATTAGATCAATTATTAAACATGCATGCAAGGTCTTAGCTTAATATTTCTAAGAATCAATCCAGGCCAACCCTCCTTTTGTATAAAAATCAGAAAATTAATGAAAATAAATAAAAGGGGTTGGGAACCCTTACCTGCTAGAATGGGGAAGAAGGGGATTACTCGAATTGCCAGGCCTGAGAGACCTTGAAATTCACTTTGATGGGAGGATCACTTCCTTTCTCAAGAACTCTTCTTTCCTTCTCTCTATTTGTTCAGAAAACTTGTTAAAATGAAAGGGGGCAGGGGTTAAATGAAACTGGGGTCGGGTATAAAAATTTAGAATTCCTGACATGCGGTCCGCATATTGGACCGCAAAATGGCCCCCAGGTGGGCCAAATTTTGAAAACATTCTGCCCGGGTATGCGACCACTATGTGGTCCGCATACACGTTATGCGATCGCATTATGCGTCGCATACACGTTATGCGATCGCATTATGCATCGCATAACACACCTTCGATTGGGCAGTGATCCACCCGTGTATGCGACCACTATGCGGTCCGCATACACGTTATGCGATCGCATAGTGCGTCGCATAACCCCCCAATTTCTGGAAAAATTAAGTTCTTTCAAATCCGGGGTATTTTTACAAAATTAAGGTCCGTTTTAAGAATTTCCACATAGTTAACCACTCGGGGACTTATTCGGGCATTATTTTAAGCAAGATATTTTACGGGTCTTTACAATATAGCATTTAGAAATCAGATAGAGGGATACAAGTTGCAGCATGAGAGGCTAAATAGGAGGTGAGAGTATGTAACAGTAGTCATGTACAACCTGCCTGCCCTACGCGATCGCGTCCCTTTCTCTGCGATCACGAAGTGTTAATCCAGCTGGCCTCCAAATTTTTCTATGCGATCGAAAACTTCCTCACGCGATCGCAACGAAGAACACCGGCTGTAGACACCAGCAAAAACCAGCAATCTTCCAAAGTCCAAAAATGACCCGTTAAGCATCTGAAACACATACGAGGCCACCGGGACCTCAACCAAACCTACCAACCAATCCCATAACACCATACGAACTTATTCGAGCCTTCAAATCACCTCGAACAACACCGAAAACATGAATTAAATACGGATCCAAAATCTACAAATGATGTCGAAACGCGTCAAACCTCATCTAAATGACCTCGAATTTGACACACATGTCACAAATGACACTACGAACCTACATCCACTTCCAGTATTCCATTCCGAGCTCGATATCAAAATAATCCCTATCGGCCAAAATCGCCGAAAATCTAACTTTCGTCAATTCAAGCCTAAATCTACTACAGACCTCGAAAACACATTCCGGACGCGCTCAAAACCCAAAAATCACTCAACGGATCTAACGGAGTCGGCGAAATTCCATTCCGGATCCTTCTTTGCACAGTTCTGAATACGGTCTAAATTCTAAGGCTTAAACTCACATTTAGGTACTAAGCGTCCCAAAACTCTCCGAATTCCATAACTACTCCCTCCGGCAAGTCCCAATAGAAGAAACAAACGTGGGTAAAATATTTATTAGGGGATCGGGGCTCTAACTCTCAAAATGATCGGCCGGGTCAATACAATAATGCCCGAAAAAATTCTGAGTATCTCGTGAACTACTAATGTTTCGGTCTTTGGCCTACCAGAGAATCTTTTTTACCATCTTGTTACTTATAGTATGTATTGAGGACATTGCACAATTTTAAGTGTGGATGGAGAGATCTTATGAGTAATATTTTTTTTTTGTGCTATCCTATCTTAGTTGTAGTACTTTGTCCTCGTGTAGTGGTTTTTGTAATAAAAAATAATTAAAAATGAAAAAGAATAAAAAATCATAAAATTTAGACTTTTCTCGATAATTAATTTTCTGGACAGCTTTCTTGAGGGATTTAGGTCCATAAAAATGCCAAAAAGAAATGATTTTCTTTTATTTTTGGTTAGTTTTAGTTAGGTAATAATCCCTATTGGTTATTTTTTTGTGCATCGGTTCTTTACAGGGGATGTAATTTGAACAGAGTAGTTTAATCTTTATAGGATTAGAGCCAGAGAAGAAAGGAAGAAAGAATTTCTCTTTGATTCCTTTTGATGTAAAAATCTGAGAGAAGAGAAAAAAATTAGCAAAAGCAATAATACATCTTGTCCTTGCTAGTGAGTGAGTCAAAGTAGTGCTTAAAGAAAAAAAAGAATATTTTTGAGGTGATATTGTTTGATATGCTTGAACGTTTGGCTGAGGAAAATTGCGCTTAAAGTGATTACTTAACGTGTTAAAGTGTTGGGGAGGGTTAATCACTATTTCCTATATATATCCTATCCTTCCCTTACCCCACGTTATAACCACGATAAAGTCCTAATAGATTTTAGGCTGAATAAACCTACATTAGTAGCTATTTACATAATGGGTAAGCATATGGTACCTTCTTGCGTGTATGTGACTTTTTTGTTAGATTGAGTGACGTATTTCTTATGAGTGAGTCCTTAATTACATTTGGATAACTGATTTGAATGTATGGAATATCTACTCTCTTTATTTTTTTGTGAGGGCACATAATTTCGCAATGGATTATGATTAGACTTCTCTGTTAGCGTGAGTGTTCAAGCCATGGGTGTTTTGTGACATTGAGTCAATTTTTGAGGCTAGGATATCATGAGCATATTGAATAAGTTTGTCATGAAAAAGTGGAAAGTACAAAAACTATAGCTTAATTGTTGGTATCAACCATAGTCTTAGGTGTAGTGTGCTTAGTTATTGTATGTTCTCTCATGATGTGGTCTCTTAAATTTTGTGGTCGAAGTTGTAAAGTTTAGTTTGTTTTGAGCATGAGCAAAGGTTAAAGTGTGGGGTGGTGAAGTTGGGCATATTTGTATATGTTTTAACGTTACTTTACTTGCATTTTTCCCTCTTTTGATTGAATTTTATGGTTAATATGCTCAAGTTAGTTTAATATGCTCAAATATAACTTTTTGGTAACAGATTTAACTAATCAATTCGAAGCTAAAATGCGAAATTAGAAAAATTGCCCCAAAAAATCCCACGGGCCCACGTCTCGGTCCCACGGTAAAATCACAAATTTTGAAAACCCATTCACTCACGAGTTTAAAAATACAAACTTTACTCAAATGCAATAATAAATTCTCTATCAAAACCAAAAAACTTGGCCTAGGAACATTTCTCAAATTTTCCCCAATTTTCACCCGAAATCCAAAATTAGGTGATAAAATTAAGCATAGATTAGCAGAAATTAACCAAAACTAAGTAAGAATTACTTACACCAAACACCCACGTGGAAATCCCTCCAAAGAATGCCTAATCCCGAGTTCTCAAGTCCAAATAGTGAAAAATGACATAAACCCTTAACTTTGAACATCTTAAATCTGCCCAGGTCTTTCTTCATCGCGATCACTAAGAACAACTTCGATGCCTAAAATTTTTACTCTACGCGACTCCGATACAACCCATGTGAACGCGATGCAATGTCTCCTCCGACTTACGCGACCGCGATTAGTCCCGCGGGATCCCGAAGGGTTAAAACCCAGCTTCCCTTTGCCACCTTATTCTTCTACGCAAACGTGGCCTAGCCCACGCGTTCACGATGCACAACCTGCCTGCCCTACGATCACGGAGTGTTAATCCATATAGCCTCTAGATTGTTCTACACGATCGTGAACTTCCTCACGCGATCGTGATGAAGAACACCAGTTGTAGACACCAACAAAAACCAGCAATCTTCCAAAGTCCAAAAATGACCCGTTGAGCATCCGAAACACACCCGAGGCCCCGTGACCTCAACCAAACCTACCAACCAATCCCATAAGACCATACAAACTTATTCGAGCCTTCAATCCACCTCGAACAACACCGAAAACATGAATTAAACACGGATTCAAGCCTAAGAACTTAGCATTTTTCCAAAATCAACAAATGTTGCCGAAATGCGTCAAACCTCGTCTGAATAACCTCAAATTTGACACACATGTAAAACATGACACTACGAACCTACATCCACTTCCAGTATTCCATTCCAAGCTCGATATCAAAATTTTTCTTATCGGCCGAGATCGCCGAAAATCTAACTTTCGTCAATTCAAGCCTAAATCTACTACAGACCTCGAAAATACATTCCGAACGCGCTCCTAACCCAAAAATCACTCAACGGAGCTAAAAGAGTTGACATAATTCCATTCCAGATCTGTCTTCGCATAGTTTCGAATACGGTCCAAATTCTGAGGCTTAAACTCATATTTAGGTACTAAGCATCCAAAAACTCTCCGAATTCCATAACTACTCACTCCGGCAAGTCCCAATAGAAGAAACAAACGTGGAAAAAATATTTATTAGGGGATCGGGTCTCTAGCTCTCAAAATGACCATCCAGGTCAATACAATAATGCCTGAGAAAAGTCTGAGTATCTCGTGAACTACTAATGCTTCAGTATTTGGCCTACCAGAGAGTTTTTTTTACCATCTTGTTATTTATAGTATGTATTGAGGACATTGCACAATTTTAAGTGTGGGATGGAGAGATATTATGAGTAATATTTTTTGTTGTTGTGCTATCCTATCTTAGTTATAGTACTTTGTCTTCGCGTAGTGGTTTTTGTAATAAATAAAAAGAAAGAATAAAAATCATAAAATTTTGACTTTTTCCGATAATGGATTTTTTTGACAGATTTCTTGAGGGATTTAGGTCCATAAATATACCAAAAAGAAAAGATTTTCTTTTATTTTTAGTTAGTTTTAGTTAGGTAATAATCCCCATTGGTTTTTTTTTGTGCATCGGTTCTTTCAAGGGGGTGTAATTTGAACTTACTAGTTTTATCTTTATAGGATTAGAGCAAGAGAAGGAAGGAAGAAACAATTGCTCTTTGATTCCATTTGACGTAAAAATCAGAGAGAATAGAAAACAATTAGCAAAAGCAATAATACATCTTGTCCTTGCTTGTGAGTGTCAGTCAAAGTAGTGCTTAAAGAAAAAAGAGAATATTTTGGAGGTGATATTGTTTGATATATTTGAAAGTTGGGATGAGGAAAATTCACTTAAAATGATTACTTGACGTGTTAAAGTGCTCGGGAGGGTTAATCACTTTTTCCTATATATATCCTATCGTTCCCTTACCCCACGTTACAACCACAATAAAGTCCTAATTGATTTTAGACTGAATAAACCTACATTAGTAGATATTTACATAATGGGTATGTCTATGGTACCTTCTTGCATGTATGTGACTGTTTTGTCAGATTGAGTGATTTATTTCTTATGAGTGAGTCCTTAATTACATTTGCATAACTGATTTGGATGTGTCGACTGTCTACTCTCTTTATTTTTTTTGTGAGGGCACATAATTTCGCAATGGATTGTGATTAGACTTCTCTGTTAGCGTGAGTGTTCAAGCCATGGGTGTATTATGACATTGAGTCGATTTTTGAGACTAGGATTATCATGAGCATATTGAATAAGTTTGGCATGAAAAAGTGAAAAGTATGTGTAAAGTACATAAACTATAGCTTAATTGTTGGTATCAACCATAGTAATAGGTGTAGTGTGCATAGTTATTGTATGTTGTCTCATGATGTGGTCTCTTAAATTCTGTGGTTGACGCTGTAATGTTTAGTTTGTTTTGAGCATGAGCAAAGGTTAAAGTGTGGGGTGCTGAAGTTGGGCATATTTTTATATGTTTTAACGTTACTTTACTGGCATTTTGCCCTCTTTTGCTTGTATTTTATGTTGAATATGCTCGAATTAGTTTAATATGCTCAAATATAACGTTTAGGTAATAGATTTAACTAATCAATTCGAAGCTAAAACGTTGGAAAATTGCCCCAACAATTCACCCGGGCCCACGTCTTGGACCCACGGTAAAATCACAAATTCCGAACACCCATTCACTCACGAGTTTAACCATACCAAATTTACTCAAATGCAATACCAAATTCTCGATTAAAACCCAAAAACTCGGCCTAGGAACGTTTCTCAAAATTTCCTCAATTTTAACCCCAAATCTGAAATTAGGTAATATAGTTAAGCATAGATTAGTAGGAATTAACCAAAACTAAGAAAGAATAACTTACACCAAACACCCACGTGGAAATCCCTCCAAAGAATGCCTAATCCCGAGTTCTCAAGTCCAAATAGTGAAAAATGACATAAACCCTTAACTTTGAACATCTTAAATTTACCCAGGTCTTTCTTCATCGTGATCGCTAAGAAAAACTTTGATGCCTGGCATTTTTACTCTACGCGACTGCGATACAACCTATGCGAACGCGATGCAATGGCTCCTCTGACTTACGCGACCGCAATTGGTCCCACGCGATCCCGAATGGTTAAAACCCAACTTTCCTTTCCCGCTCAATTCTTCTACGCAAACGCGGCCTGGCCCACGGGTTCACGATGCACAACCTGCCTGCCCTACGCAATCACGTCCCTTTCTCTGGGATAACGAAGTGTTAATCCAGCTGGACTCCAAATTGTTCTACGCGATCGCGAACTTCCTCACGCAGTCGCGATGAAGAAAACCAGTTGCAGAGACCAACAAAAACTAGCAATCTTCCAAAGTCCAAAAATGACCCGTTGAGCATCCGTAACACACCCGAGGCCCCCGGGACCTCAAGCAAACCTACCAACCAATCCCATAACACCATACGAACTTATTCGAGCCTTCAAACCACCTCGAACAACACCGAAAATATGAATTAAACACGGATTCAAGCCTAAGAACTTAGCATTTTTCCACACACAAATGATGCCGAAACGCGTCAAACCTCGTCCGAATGACCTCAAATTTGACACACATGTAAAAATTGACACTAGGAACCTACATCAACTTCCAGTATTCCATTCCAAGCTCGATATCAAAATTTTTCTTATCGGCCGAAATCGCTGAAAATCTAACTTTCGTCAATTCAAGCCTAAATCTACTACAGACCTCGAAAAAATATTCTGAATGCGCTCCTAACCCAAAAATCACTCAACGAAGATAACAGAGTTGACATAATTCCATTCTAGATTTGTCTTCGCACAGTTTCGAATACGGTACAAATTCTAAGGCTTAAACTCATATTTAGGTCCTAAGCATCCCAAAACTCTCCGAATTCACTAACTACTCACTCCGACAAGTCCCAATAGAAGAAACAAACGTGAAAAAAACATTTATTAGGGGATCGGGTCTCTAACTCTCAAAATGACCAGCCAGGTCAATACAGTAATGCTTGAGAAAAGTCTGAGTATCTCGTGAACTACTAATGCTTCGGTATTTGGCCTACCAGAGAGTTTTTTTTACCATCTTGTTATTTATAGTATGTATTGAGGATGTGTGGGATGGAGAGATCTTATGAGTAATATTTTTTGTTGTTGTGCTATCCTATCTTAGTTATAGTACTTTGTCTTCGCGTAGTGGTTTTTGTAATGAAAAAACAAGAAAGAATAAAAAATCATAAAATTTAGACTTTTTCCGATAATAGATTTTTTGGACAGCTTTCTTGAGGGATTTAGGTCCATAAATATGCCAAAAAGAAAGACTTTCTTTTATTTTTAGTTAGTTTTAGTTAGGTAATAATCCCCATTGATTTTTTTTGTGCATCGGTTCTTTCCAGGAGATGTAATTTGAACTGAGTAGTGTTATCTTTATAGGATAAGAGCAAGAGAAGGAAGGAAGAAAGAATTTTTCTTTGATTCCTTTTGCCGGAAAAATCAGAGAGAAGAGAAAACAATTGGCAAACCCAATAATATATCTTGTCCTTGCTTGTGAGTGTCAGTCAAAGTAGTGCTTAAATAAAAAAGAGAATATTTTGGAGGTGATATTGTTTGATATGCTTGAAAGTTGGGCTGAGGAAAATTGCGCTTAAAGTGATTACTTGACGTGTTAAAGTGATCGGGAGGGTTAATCACTTTTTCCTATATATATCCTATCGTTGCCTTACCCCACGTTACAACCACGATAAAGTCCTAATTGATTTTGGACTGAATAAACCTACATTAGTAGATATTTACATAATGCGTAACTCTATGGTACCTTCTTACGTGTATGTGACTTTTTTGTCAGATTGAGTGATTTATTACTTATGAGTGAGTCCTTAATTACATTTGCATAACTGATTTGAATGTGTGGACTGTCTGCTCTCTTTATTTTTTTGTGAGGGCACATAATTTCGCAATGGATTGTGACTAGACTTCTCTGTTAGCGTGAGTGTTCAAGCCATGGGTGTAATATGACATTGAGTCGATTTTTGAGACTAGGATTATCATGAGCATATTTAATAAGTTTAGCATGAAAAAGTGGAAAGTATGTGTAAAGTACATAAACTATAGCTTAATTGTTGGTATCAACCATAGTAATAGGTGTAGTGTGCTTAGTAATTGTATGTTCTCTCATGATGTGGTCTCTTAAATTCTGTGGTTGAAGTTGTAAAGTTTAGTTTGTTTTGAGCATGAGCAAAGGTTAAAGTGTGGGGTGGTGAAGTTGGGCATATTTGTATATGTTTTAACGTTGCTTTACTGGCATTTTGCCCTCTTTTGCTTGTATTTTATGTTGAATATGCTCGAATTAGTTTAATATGCTCAAATATAACGTTTAGGTAACAAATTTAACTAATCAATTCGAAGCTAAAATGCGAAATTAGGAAAATCGCCTCAAAAAATCACCCGGGCCCAGGTCTCGGACCCACGGTAAAATCACAAATTCCGAACACCCATTCACTCACGAGTTTAACCATACCAAATTTACTCAACTGCAATTCTCAAATTTTCCTCAATTTTCACCCCAAATCCGAAATTAGGTGATAACGTTAAGCATAGATTAGCAGGAATTAACCAAAACTAACTAAGAATCACATACCCCAAACACCCACGTGGAAATCCTTCCAAACAATGCCTAATCCCGAGTTCTCAAGTCCAAATAGTGAAAAATGACATAAACCCTTAACTTTGAACATCTTAAATCTGCCCAGGTCTTTCTTCATCGTGATCGCTAAGAAAAACTTTGATGCCTAACATTTTTACTCTACGCGACTGCGATACACCCTATGCGAACGCGATGCAATGGCTCCTCTGACTTACGCGACCATGATTGGTCCCACGCGATCCCGAAGGGTGAAAACCCAACTTTCCTTTGCCGCCTAATTTTTCTACGCAAACGCGGCCTGGCCCACGGGTTCACGATGCACAAACTGCCTGCCCTACGCGATTGCGTCCCTTTCTCTGCGATCACGAAGTGTTAATCCAGCTGGCCTCCAAATTGTTCTACGCGATCGTGAACTTCCTTACGCGATCGCGATGAAGAACACCGATTGTAGACACCAGCAAAAAACCAGCAATCTTCCAAAGTACAAAAATGACGCGTTGAGCATCCGAAACACATACGAGGCCACCGGGACCTCAACCAAACCTACCAACCAATCCCATAACACCATACAAACTTATTCGAGCTTTAAAACCACCTCGAACAACACCGAAAACATGAATTAAAAACGGATCTAAAATCTACAAATGATGTCGAAACGCGTCAAACCTCGTCTAAATGACCTCGAATTTGACACACATGTCACAAATGACACTACAAACCTACATCCACTTCCAGTATTCCATTCCAAGCTCGATATCAAAATATTCCCTATCGGCCAAAATCGCTGAAAATATAACTTTTATCAATTCAAGCCTAAATCTACTACAGACCTCGAAAACACATTACGGACGCGCTCATAACCCAAAAATCACTCAACGGATCTAACGGAGTCGGCAGAATTCCTTTCCGGATCCTTCTTTGCACAGTTCTGAATATGGTCCAAATTCTAAGGCTTAAACTCACATTTAGGTACTAAGCGTCCCAAAACTCTCGGAATTCCATAACTACTCACTCCGGCAAGTCCCAATAGAAGAAACAAACGTGGGTAAAATATTTATTAGGGGATCGGGGCTCTAACTCTCAAAATAACCGGCCGGGTCAATACAATAATGCCCGAGAAAAGTCTGAGTTTCTCGTGAACTACTAATGCTTCTGTCTTTGGCCTACCAGAGAGTCTTTTTTACCATCTTGTTACTAATGATTTTTTATTCTTTTTCGTTTTTTAATTATTTTTTATTACAAAAACCACTACACCAGGTAAAAAAAAACTCCCTGGTAGGCCAAATACCAAAGCATTAGCAGTTCACGAGATACTCAGACTTTTCTCAGGCATTATTGTATTGACCCGGCTGGTCATTTTGAGAGTCAGAGACCTGATCCCCTAATAAATGTTTTTTCCACGTTTGTTTCTTCTATTGGGACTTGCCGGAGTGAGTATTTATGTAATTCGGAGAGTTTTTGGATGCTTAGTACCTAAATATGAGTT
This sequence comes from Nicotiana rustica, assembly GCA_005239535.1. NCBI lineage: Eukaryota > Viridiplantae > Streptophyta > Magnoliopsida > Solanales > Solanaceae > Nicotiana > Nicotiana rustica. The sequence goes on along the minus strand of ML491469.1, from coordinate 70,817 downwards.
TAAGCCTTAGAATTTGGACCGTATTCGAAACTGTGCGAAGACAGATCTGGAATGGAATTATGTCAACTCTGTTAGCTACATTGAGTGATTTTTTGGTTAGGAGCGCGTTCGGAATGTATTTTCGAGGTCTGTAGTAGATTTAGGCTTGAATTGACAAAAGTTAGATTTTCGGCGATTTCGGCCGATAAGAATTTTTTTGATATCGAGCTCGGAATGGAATACTGGAAGTGGATGTAGGTTCGTAGTGTCATGTTTTACATGTGTGTCAAATATTAGGTTATTCAGACGAGGTTTGACGCGTTTCGGCATCATTTGCTGATTTTGGAAAAATACTAAGTTCTTAGGCTTGAATCCGTGTTGAATTCATGTTTTCGGTGTTGTTCGAGGTGGCTTGAAGGCTCGAATAAGTTCGTATGGTGTAATGGGATTGGTTGGCAGGTTTGGTTGAGGTCCCGGGGCCTCGGGTGTGTTTCGGATGCTCAATGGGTCATTTTTGGACTTTGGAAGATTGCTGGTTTTTGTTGGTGTCTACAACTGGTGTTCTTCATCGCGATCGCGTGAGGAAGTTCGCGATCGCGTAGAACAATTTGGAGGCTATCTGGATTAACACTCCGTGATTGTAGGGCAGGCAGGTTGTGCATCTTGAACGCGTGGACTAGGCCGCGTTTGCGTAGAAGAATAAGGCGGCAAAGGGAAGCTGGGTTTTAATCCTTCGGGATCCCGTGGGACTAATCGCGGTCGCGTAAGTCGGAGGAGACATTGCATCGCGTTCACATGGGTCATATCGGAGTCGCGTAGAGTAAATATTTTAGGCATCAAAGTTGTTCTTAGTGATCGCGATGAAGAAAGACCTGGGCAGATTTAAGATGTTCAAAGTTAAGGGTTTATGTCATTTTTCACTATTTGGACTTGAGAACTCGGGATTAGGCATTCTTTGGAGGGATTTCCACGTGGGTATTTGGGGTAAGTAATTCATACTTAGTTTTGGTTAATTTCTGCTAATCTATGCTTAATTTTTTCACCTAATTTTGGATTTCGGGTGAAAATTGGGAAAAATTTAAGAAACGTTCCTAGGTCAAGTTTTTGGGTTTTGATCGAGAATTTATTATTGCATTTGAGTAAAGTTTGTGTTTTTAAACTCGTGAGTGAATAGGTTTTCGAAATTTATGATTTTACCGTGGGTCCGAGACATGGACTCGGGGGATTTTTTGGGGCAATTTTTCTAATTTCGCATTTTAGCTTCGAATTGATTAGTTAAATATGTTACCAAAGTTATATTTGAGCATATTAAACTAACTTGAGCATATTCAACATAAAATTCAAGCAAAATAGGGAAAAATGCAAGTAAAGTAACGTTAAAACATATACAAATATGCCCAACTTCACCACCCCACACTTTAACCTTTGAACATGCTCAAAACAAACTAAACTTTACAACTTCAACCACATAATTTAAGAGACCACATCATGAGAGAACATACAATAACTAAGCACACTACACCTAATACTATGGTTGATACCAACAATTAAGCTATAGTTTTTGTACTTTCCACATACTTTCCACTTTTTCATGACAAACTTATTCAATATGCTCATGATAATCCTAGCCTCAAAAATTGACTCAATGTCACAAAACACCCATGGCTTGAACACTCACGCTAACAGAGAAGTCTAATCATAATCCATTGCGAAATTATGTGCCCTCACAAAAAAATAAAGTGAGTAGATAGTCCACACATTCAAATAAGTTATCCAAATGTAATTAAGGACTCACTCAAATATGTCACTCCATCTAACAAAAAAGTCACATACACGCAAGAAGGTACCATATGCTTACCCATTATGTAAATATCTACTAATGTAGGTTTATTCAGCCTAATATCACTTAGGACTTTATCGTGGTTGTAACGTGGGATAAAGAAAGGATAGGATATATATAGAAAATAGTGATTAACCCTCCCAGCACTTTAACACGTCATGTAATCACTTTAAGCGCAATTTTCCTCAGCCAAACGTTTAAGCATATCAAACAATATCACCTCAAAAATATTTTTTTTTCTCTTTAAGCACTACTTTGCCTCACACTCACTAGCAAGGACAAGATGTATTATTGCTTTTGCTAATTTGTTTCTCTTCTCCTAGATTTTTACAACAAAAGGAATCAAAGAGCAATTCTTTCTTCCTTCCTTCTCTGGCTCTAATCCTATAAAGATTAAACTACTCTGTTCAAATTACATCCCCTGGAAAAAACCGATGCACAAAAAAAAAACAATAGGAATTATTACCTAACTAAAACTAACCAAAAATAAAAGAAAATCATTTTTTTTGGCATTTTTATGGACCGAAATCCCTCAAGAAAGCTTTCCAGAAAATCAATTATCGGGAAAAGTCTAAATTTTATGATTTTTTATTCTTTTTCGGTCGCTTAAGTCAGAGGATCCATAAAATTTAGACTTTTCCCGATAATGGATTTTTTGGACAGCTTTCTTGAGTGATTTAGGTCCATAAATTTGCCAAAAAGAAAAGATTTTCTTTTATTTTTAGTTAGTTTTAGTTAGGTAATAATCCCTATTGGTTTTATTTGTGCATCGGTTCTTTCCAGGGGATGTAATTTGAACTAAGTAGTTTTATCTTTATAGGATTAGAGCAAGAGAAGGAAGGAAGAAAGAATTGCTCTTTGATTCCTTTTGACATAAAAATCAGAGGGAAGAAAAATAAATTAACAAAAGCAATAATACATCTTGTCCTTGCTTGTGAGTGTCAGTCAAAGTAGTGCTTACAGAAAAAAGAGAACATTTTGGAGGTGATATTGTTTGATATGCTTGAAAGTTGGGCTGAGGAAAATTGCGCTTAAAGTGATTACTTGATGTGTTAAAGTGCTCGGGAGGGTTAATAACTTTTTCCTATATATATCCTATCGTTCCCTTACCCCACGTTACAACCACAATAAAGTCCTAATTGATTTTAGACTGAATAAACCTACATTAGTAGATATTTACATAATGGGTAAGTCTATGGTACCTTCTTGCGTGTATGTGACTTTTTTGTCAGATTGAGTGATTTATTTCTTATGAGTGAGTCCTTAATTACATTTGCATAACTGATTTGAATGCGTTGACTATCTACTCTCTTTATATTTTTTTGAGGGCACAAAATTTTGCAATGGATTGTTATTAGACTTCTCTGTTAGCGTGAGTGTTCAAGCCATGGGTGTTTTGTGACATTGAGTCGATTTTGAGGCTAGGATTATCATGAGCATATTGAATAAGTTTGGCATGAAAAAGTGGAAAGTACATAAACTATAGCTTAATTGTTGGTATCAACCATAGTAATAGGTGTAGCATGCTTAGTTATTGTATGTTCTCTCATGATGTGGTCTCTTAAATTCTGTGGTTGAAGTTGTAACGTTTAGTTTGTTTTGAGCATGAGCAAAGGTTAAAGTTTGGGGTGGTGAATTTGGGAATATTTGTATATGTTTTAACGTTACTTTACTGGCATTTTGCCCTCTTTTTCTTGTATTTTATGTTGAATATGCTCAAGTTAGTTTGATAAATTATTTTGGATTGATTTGGGTGTTGATAGTTTATACTTCAATACCACAAGGGAGGGGGGTTGATATGTGTAGTGTCCAGTTTTGAAGTGCACTAGATTATCGATGACCTAGTTCTTCGATGCGTTCCTTACACTATATTTGCGAAATAAATAGTGAAAAATAGAGAACACATTGGATTTTAACGTGTAAAACACGCAGCTCAAATGGTGAAAGAACCAAGACCTACTGCCCAGTAGGGTTTTCTCTAAACACTTCACTACAACTCTGAGCCAACAACAAAGTTTACAAACTCTTGGAAACCTAAGGATTAACTCTTACCCTTATAGCAACGCCACAAGTTGTTGTGACTAATCAAGGTTAACTCTAACTTGAAAGATACACCTTGAGTCTACGACCTCTTGCAAACCTAAGGATGAACTCTAACCCTTGTAGCGACGCACCACAGACTGTTGTGACTACTTCAAGTTAACTCGTCCTCGAATGATACAACTCTGGTACCTAGTACAATTTTCTTCTAAGAAAGTTGAAAAGTACATCTCAAAACGCCTACTACACTTCACCAGAAATTAATAAAGACGCATAAAACTCTTTATGGAATTGGTTATTAAGTTTGGTTCGTGTAGCTTCAGGATCGCTCTCTCTAAAATCACTGGAATTGCTCACAAATGCTTTGCGATTTTGCTCTCAATGCTTGCTTAACTTCACTATGTGTGCATCACCTAGAAAATAGAACACATTTGATATTTATAGAGTTAGTAGAATAAGGATTAACTATAGTTCTATATTTCTCTATCTTAGTGGGAAGAGTTCGAGTTATTTTCAATTTCTAACTCCTTCCTTATCTTGGATAGAGTTATCTTCAAGTAAGGAGTCCTACTCCTTATCAAATATGCAACCTTTTCATTTAGGAATTACTAGAAAAACCTATTTCACCTCAGCTCAACATCAAATACAATGTCATAAAACTTTCCATTTAAAGTGATAAATCATCAAGGACCAGCTTTATCTGGTTATAAACATAACCTTCCAATGCAAAAGCACACCTAATCTTCCCGATTTTGGCATCATCGAAAATTTTCATAATTAGGTTAAGTAACAAGATTTTAACAGATATCACTCATGGCCACTAGGCTACTTCAAATGCAATATTGAACTTTCTCTTTGTCAATTTAATGTTATTATCCACCTAAGAAATATCAATAAATATTTAGAGCAAAAATATTGAATTTTATTGATTGATAAGATCCAACCACAAAGCATAAGAAGAAAAGAAAAGATAAAACCACGAGCAAGAAATAGTGAATTCCCACTTGTGTCATTGCGCTAGGAAGGATCTAGGACTAGAAGAACTAGGTTTGTGGTTCTTGGATTGAAATATCTTCAACATATCTTGAAGAATACAATCATTATTCTCTTTCTACTTTGCCAGTTCACACTTGAGAAAGTCTCTCTCAGCCTCTACTTCTGCCAACCGTTTCTTCAGCCTTTATATATCAGCATCCTGAGCCATTTTCTTCGACCATTTGAGCTTTCTTGCTTCTTTTGGTAGACCTGGTTCTTTTAGACACAACAGAGTCGTCTAGCTCAACCTCTCTTTCTTCAGAATTCCTTTGAGAAGTCATTCCCTTTTTTACACTAGGTGTAGGTACTTCCACATCCTCACATTTATATTTAAGAACCAGGTTCATCTCCTCATTCCGGACTACTCTACTTGGCGTACTAGCCCTTTTTTTTTCCTTTCCAAGCCTCTTTATTGATACTCTCAGCTAAGGCCCTTTTTGCGTTGGCCTCACTCTACTTCTTCTAGCTCCTTGTAGTTCATCCTCTTGTGGGAGGGGTTGCTACAGGGATAAAATGAGAACTCTCTCTCTTAGTGCCACCCATGCCCTTTACTGTAGCCCTTCTAACTTTGCTCTTCTTCTTTTGATGGTAACTATCTGTCACGACCCCAAACCACCCCGGCCATGATGGCGCCTATCGCAGTACTAAGCTAGCTGATTCGTTATTCAAAGCATAAAATGTTTCTTTTCAATAATTAATTTACTAATCTTTTTTCGTCATAAATCTTTCGTTAAACACTTCAAAACAAGTGAAAATAAATAAACATAAAAATCAACGACCCGACCTCGGTGTCACTAGTCATGAGCATCTAGAATACAAGTCTGATACAATCCACTCAAATGACAAGGGAAGTCTAATTAAAAAGAACAACTAGAATATAGGAGGGAGAAGAGTAAGGTTGCGGTCACCGTCAGCTACCTTGCTAAGCTCCGGGATAAACTGAGTAAGAATCAGTACTCACTCGGATGTCCTGGCACCTGGATCTGCACACAACGTGCAGGGAGTAACGTGAGTACGCCAATTCATCAAGTAACAAATATAAATAAAGGCTGGGTGCGGTGACGAGTAGTAAAATCACATGAAGGTCGCAACATAAAATCTCAATGAGAAACAACAAAGGCTAAATCAGTATCCAAATCTAGATATCTCGTAAAACCTCCAGTTTAAATATAGAAATAAAGTAGAAATAGTGATTTCATAAACAATCCCCTAGGGCAAAATATCACTCATAAACAGCCCCTCGGGCAAGCCTCACTGTCAGTCTTGTAGCCCCTCGGGCATACCTCACCATCACTCATGCCTCCTATCACTCGTCACTCGGCACTCGCACTTAGTAGGTACCTGTGCTCACTGGGGGTGTGTAAAGAATCCGGAGGGGCTCCTTCAGCCCAAGCACTATATATCAAGACAAATTATTGCATCAATCACTCGCGCCCTCGGCCTATCATATCCTCATAAATCAAGCCCACGGCCTCACTCGATCATAAACCTCACAAGCCACTCGAGCATTTCAGTACAATCAGGGAACTCAACCCAAAACATCTTTCATATACTTTAAAATAGAGTAATGAAACTAAATTAAACAATAAACAGGTAAAATCATGACTGAGGATATTCTTTCAATCAAAACAGTGTGAGGATAGTAGTAAAATACCCTGAGGGTCTAAACATGACAGGCACAAGACCCCAAACATGGCATTCAGCCCATGTTATAACAATCCCTAAGGGTGCACGCCCACACGCCCGTCACCTAGAATGTGCGTCACCTCAATTAGAGAAATAGTACAAACGTCCGAGGTTTAATACCCTCAGATCTAGATTTACAATCGTTACTTACCTCAATTAAGCCAAACTCTACTCCCCAATGCCCTTGCCGCTCGACTAGGCCACAAATCGCCCCTAGTCTATCAAAAAACAGTATTATATCATTAAAATATGCCAAAGGAACAAAGCCCACATATAAATTATCAATTTAAACCAAAATTCCTGAAGTTGGCCAAACCCGACCCCCGGTCCCACGTCTCGAAATCCAACAAAATTACAAAACTAGAAACCTTATTCACTCACGAGTCCATACATACCATATTTACCAAAATCCGACCTCGTTTGACCCCTTAATTACCCAATTTAATCTCTTCAATTCCAAGCCCTAATTTCCCAAAATTTTACCCATAATTCCTACAATTTTCATGCTTAATCAACTGAAATTCACCATAGATACGAGTATTAAGTTTAAAAACCTTACCTCAACGAGTTCCCCCTTGATTCCCTCTTCAAACCCCTCAAAAAGCTCCAAAAATCGGATGAAAAATGGTGAAGAATGGCCGTAATTCTCCAAGGGTCCTTTATATACCTTCTGCACAGGTATTTCTGCAACTGCGGTAAAATAGCGCACCTACGACCTCCGAATCTACGTAAAATATCCGCTTCTGCGGATTTTCATTTATCTCTGATCCTTCACACCTGTGGTCCCCTTAACGCACCATTGGTCATTACAGATGCGGGGACCAAGCCGCATCTGCAGTCCTCTGCGCACCTGCGCACCCTTTCAGCACCAGCGAAGCTCGCACCGGCGGTTCCAAATCCGCAGGTGCGGCCACACCAGAACAGCAGCATGGACTGCATTTCCCCAACTCCAAACTCCCCGTTAGCCATCTGAATTCATCATAAGGCCATCGGTACCTCAGCCAATAACACCAATAGGTCACATATCAATACCCGAACTTAGTCGAACCCTGGGAACACCAAAAACAACTCCAAAACACTGAATTAACCCCGAATTTAAGCCTAAGGATTTCTAAACTTCCAAAATTCTCCAATCATGTGGAAACCATCAAAACCACGTCCAAATGACCTAAAAGTTTACACACATGTCAAAAATGACGCAAAGAACCTATTTCAACTTCCGAAATTCCATTCCGACCCTAATATCAAATTTTCCACTACTGACCGAAAATCGCACAATTAAAGCCAATTCTACCATGGACCTCCAAATTACATTCCGAACATACTCCTAAGTCAAAAATTACCTAACGAAGCTATTCGAGCCATAAAAACCCAAATTCGAGATCGTTTACTCATAAGTCAACTTCCGGTTGACTTTTCAAACTAAATATCCAATTTACGAGACTAAGTGTCTCATTCCACTCCAAAATTACTCCGAACACGAGCCAACCAACCCGAAACAACATAATTAAGCTAAACATCAATTAATGAAGCATAAATGGGGGAAAAGGGGCTATAACTCTTAGAACGACTTGTCGGATCGTTACATTCTCCCCCTTTTTAACAAATGTTCATCCTTGAACGAGTTTAAAAATATACGTGGAGTCTCAAATAAGTGTGGATATCTGCTCCGCATCTCCCGCTCAGTCTCCCAGGTGGCCTCCTCCAACGGCTTCCTCTCACTGCACCATAATTGAAGCTATATCCTTCTACCTCAACCTGCGAACCTGCCGATCTAAAATAGCCACTGGCTACACATCATAGGTCATATCACCCTCTAAACGAACCGTGCTGAAGTCCAAAACATGGGATGGGTCAGATACATACTTCCGAATCATGGAAACATGAAATACCGGATGCACACTCGACAAGCTGGGTGGAAAAGCAAACCTATACGCCACTTCCCCTATCCTCTGAAGCACCTCAAAAGGCCCAATGAACCAGGGGCTCAACATGCCCCTCTTACCAAACTGCTTAACACCCTTCATGGGTTACACCTTTAGCAGAACCTTCTCCCCAACCATGAAAGATTCATCACGGACCTTCCTGTCCGCATAGCTCTTCTTCCTAGATTGCGTCGTGCGAAGTCGCTCCTGAATCAACTTCACCTTATCTAAAGCATCCTGCACCAAATCTGTACCAAAGAGTCTAGCATCACCCGGCTCAAACCAATCAACCGGAGATCTACACCTCCTCTCATACGGAGCCATCTAATACTCGACTGATAACTATTATTATATGCAAACTCCACGAGTGGAAGAAACTGGTCCCATGAACCCCCAAAATATATGACACAAAGTGCGTACAATATCCTCCAATATCTGAATAGGGCACTTGGACTTCCCGTCCGTTTGAGGGTGNCATATAAAGCCTCGTACAGAGCCATCTGAATACTCGACTGATAACTATTATTATATGCAAACTCCACGAGTGGAAGAAACTGGTCCCATGAACCCCCAAAATATATGACACAAAGTGCGTACAATATCCTCCAATATCTGAATAGGGCACTTGGACTTCCCGTCCGTTTGAGGGTGAAAAGTTATGCTCAACTCAACCTATGTACCCAACTCCCGTTGCACGGCCCTCCAAAACTGCGATGTAAACTGAGTACCATGCATTCGAACAATCTCTCGGATATAAATCTCGGCTAACCGCTCCAAAGTGTAAGTAGTACCAACAGGAATGAAGTGCACAGACTTGGTCAGCCGATCAACAATAACCAAATAGCATCGAACTTCCTTGGAGTCCATGGGAGCCCAACTACAAAGTCCATGGTGATCCGCTCCCACTTCCACTCCAAAATATCTAGTCTCTCAGTAAGCCACCTGGTCTTTGATGCTCATACTTGTCCTGTTGACAGTTGAGACACCGATCTACATATCTAACGATATCCTTATTCATTCGCCTCCACTAATAATGTTGCCTCAGATCGTGATACATCTTCATGGCACCCGGGTGGATGGAATACCGTGAGCTGTGGGCCTCCTCAAGAATCAACTCCTGAAGCCCATCCACATTAGTCCCGCATATCCGGACCTGCATCCTCATCATGCCGTCATCACCAATAAGCACATCCCTAGCGTCACCTCATCGGACCCTATCCTGAAGAACGAGCAAGTGTGGGTCATCATATTGGCTCTCCCTTATACGGTCATAAAGAGAAGACCTGGAGACTACGCAAAGTCAACACCCAATTGGGCTCCGATATATCCAGTCTCTGAAGCTGGCCCGCTAAGGCCTGAACATCAAGTGCTAAAGGTCTCTCTGCTGCCGGAAGATATGCTAAACTCCCCAAACACTCTGCCCGGCGACTCAAGGCATCGGCCACTACATTTGCCTTCCCCGGATGGTATATGTTGATACCTATTTTTTTCCTCATATTTTTCAAATATACATTTATACTTTTAAGATAGTGCATATTCACCATCACTTGATTAATAAACATATGCAAGCATTTTTCATAATTTCTATAATTTTTAAAAAGGTTTTAAATCAATTTATTCTTGCATTTTTATTATATAAATACTCATTAATTACCTCACAAATTATTTTACAATGATTTTTATCATCTAATTTCACCAATTACACCCATATTAGGTTTTCGATTTTTTTTAAATCATATTTGTCATAATTATATATGCATTTTTTTTAGCTAAAATTGCACATTTGCAATAATAACCTATATGTACTTATAATTACTTTATTTATGCCAAAATAATATTTTTATACTTTTATATTTATAAATAATTGTTTTATGCACAAATGATATTTTTATTATTTATTTGTCATTAGTTACAAATTATTCATTAATTAAATTTGGGTATTTAAATAACAACTCATTTTTAAGCTTATTTTCGGACCAACCCCTAGCCCAATTGCCTAAATACACCAACCCAACACTCCGTCCCAAACCAAATGACCCCTTACCCAATAACCCAACCGATAACCCGTTTAATTGACCCGCCCTAGCCCCTCTTTAAAATCCCGATCGTTGATCTCAGAGATCAATGACCCACAACTAACCTACCACTTTTAATTATAGCCAAACCTCCTTAACCCTAAAACATTCTCTACCATCTGCCGCCCTTAAACTCTCTCAAACGCTCTCTTCGTCTCTACAAACCCTAGCACCATAACCTCTTATCCTCTTGATTCCAACTTAGAAATGGAATCAATCAACTATTCCCTTACCTTATTGACCATTTCCCATCACTAACTACCCGTTTATGGTGTTACATAATTTCTTGCCTAACATGGCAAGCAGATCCTCTTATTTTGAACTAAAACTGGTTCAGATCTTTGCCTCTTTCAATCTATGTTCGTTCTCATTTATTTTATGGTATGAATCTCTGAGATTCTTCGCGATTTTATACTTACCCTAAAGCTAGGGTTCAGATCTTCCTAAGATCTAATACTTGTTTGCGATTCTTTAATTATTTTTCCTTTAATATTTCTGTATATATGTTCATATGTATTTTATTATGATTTTCTTTGATATTTCAGACTGATTTTTACTCACCCTAAATTAGGGTTTTAGATTCTTCAAAATCAAATCAAATCTGGTTCAAACCTTAGTTATTTTCATCTATATGTCTGTGCATCTTTATTATAACTCTTTTGTGGATATCTACTGATTATCTACTTACCCTAAATTTAGGCTTTTCGATTCTTTAATTATTTTTCCTTGAATGTTTTCGTCTATCTGTCTCGGTGCATCTTTATTAATTTATGACTGAATTTTACTTCCTAAATTTAGGGAGTTTTTGATTATTTTGAAATCAAACTAAATATGTTTGATTCTTTGATTACTTGTCAAAGCGCTGTCTATACGAGTCTCCTTACTTGTTATTTCTGTCGGTTTGTATGTTTTACCTAAACTAGGGTTTCGAGTTTTCTTCTCTTAATTAACTGTTAGATGATTTCCTTTCTAGTTCCTCGACTAATTGTTGCCATATTTGTGTGCTCGGATTCAGTGCTATTGAAACCCCTCCCTCATTCCCCTTTAAACAGACTCAGTGTTCGAATATTCTCATTACCCTAAAAAAACTATACACTGTTATTCTATTATGTGCTTTGATTCCTGGCCAGCTAGAAGCTAAGGCCACACATCCAATATTGTTTGCTTCTGTTGGTGATCATTGTTGCATTGTTAAATTTCTTTTTGTTTCATTTGAATTGGTAAGTTGTTGAACCCTTTATACTTTATTACTCGTTTAATATGTTACTGTTATTAGACTAGTTACTTTTTGTATTTTAGACATGTTAATATCATTATATTAATTAGTAAATCTGCCTAACTTGTGTAACATAAGAATGTCTTTTAGTATTAGGTATGTTTTGATACCTTTCCCTAAAAACTAGTTCACCATGTCTACCTTAGCAAATTTATCCGCTTGTTGTTAAATCTGTTATCATGTTATAACCTCTTTATTAATTCTTACTGATAATCAATGTTTTCCTGACTAATTATTGATCAATGAACTCCCTTTCTGTGACTTATCCTAATCTCAATTCTTTGTTGTCTTTTGTGAAGCATGTTCATGAACTGATCCTTGTCAATTTATGACTTTGTTCACTTTCAAACTTGTTAGTTGTCACGACCCAAAATCCATAAGGTTGTGATGGCATCGGACACCACTGTCAGGCAAGCCAATCATTAAATGGTTAAGTTAAATTTGTTGGTTTAGCATTGTTGAAATCATTACCTTTCACTTTATTACTTAGTAACTGAATAAAATCAGCTAAGTAAATACGATAATCTAATATTCCATTTTAATAAAATACATCTCAAACACATCCCAGAACCCAGTGTCACAAGTGCATGAGCAAATTTTTAAGAATTTAAACAGATACTACAATGCTTGTCCGAAATACAATTGGACAAGGAATTTAAAATAAAAATAAATACATCTGAGGGAGACTCTGTCAGCTGCGGATCGCCTCTGAATGATGCAGCTCGCCTAAGTCTCCAAGCCAACCACATCGATGTGAAAGTACCTATGCAATAAAAATGAATAGCAAGTGTAGCATTAGTACGAAAACAACGTGTACTCCGTAAGTATCCCGCCTAACCTCAGAGAGGTAGTGACAGGAAGTCGAATTAGACACTTGCAAGAAGTCAGTTTAGTATAGTCAGGTGAGACACTAAGCGGGAATATCATAGGAAATCTAATAAAATCAGGGATAAGTAATATCAACTTCTTCCATATTTAACACTTTGAATCTTCGTCATTTCAGTTGGCAATTCAAAACTTCATAGGCCAATAAACAGGTAATAATTACAGAAAATACGCAACAATTATCATGCGCAAGGAATGCCGAAGGTCGAACGGCCCGAACCAATAATAATAACATGTGCAATGCCGAGGGTCGAACAGATCAAACCATAGATGCATCTATCTGCCCCGCTCGCGAATCGATCATGGGACGCGGTCATACATTAATAACAAGGTCATCCTGCTCGCGAATCATACATGCGACTCAGGCACCCATAGTTACACATATTCATACAAATAAACCACATTTTTATCAGGAAAAACTAGCTATTCAATGAAGTGATAGAATTCTCCTTTTAATGAACATAAAAATAGTATTTAAAGCCTTTATGGGGATTTACTTGCAAATTTCGACAGGTTTTCAAACGTTATAGATTTATCCGAAGCACAATTATCCAAGGAAGAATCAATTCTCTTTCTAGATGATTAAGAAAGTAGACTCTATCCTTCTTAGAGATTTAATTACTAATTGACAGCATCACATGATATTTTATTGACAAGGTCACAAGTACAACAAGTAAAGCATGCTAGTGGGTCATAGACTACCCGGACATAGCATATTAGTAGCTACGCACGGACTCATGTCACCTCATGCGTACGTAGCCCCCGCAAATAGTAGCACATAATTAATTAGTTCACATATGGGGAAAATTTCCCCCTCACAAAGTTAGAAAGGAGACTTACCTCGCTCCGAAATTCCATAACCGGCTTCCACGCCCTTCCGATGACTCAAATCATTGCACAACGCTCCGAAACTAGCCAAATAACGGCAAACTAATAAAAATATACTCTAATACTTGTTAACAATTCAAATTATATAAATTCCCAAATATGATCGAAGAACTGACCAATATTGCATAGGCCCACGTGCCCGGATTCCGAAATTTCTCGAAGATAAACTCTACCCATGGCCTTACTAACTAAAATATATAATTTACTCTAATTTTCATGCTCGAATTCATGGTCAAAATTCAAAACTACCATTTCTAGGTTTTCTACCAAAATCCCAAGTTTTCACTAATTTTTCATGAATTTCCAAGTTAAAAAATATATATAATCCAAGTATTTAACTTGAAATAGGTGGGAATCACTTACCTTGACATAGATGATAAAGATGGATCTCCAAAACCGCTCCCTAGGTCGTTCTCCAATGTAGGAAATGAGATGAAACAGCCAAACCCTTTTTTTTCAAACTTATACACTGCCAGGAAACTCTTCTTTGCGTTCGCAGGCCTCCCCTCGCGTTCGCGAAGAACAAAAATTTCGACAGGCAAATTCCAAATGCTTCTCAGATAGACTCTAGTAGAATAGTCATAACTCTTTGCAAAAAACTCCAAATGAAAAATGGTTTGATGTTCTGAAATCTACACTCCAAGATCTACAAATTTCATGTTTTGTTCATCTCTCAATTATTTATAGATTTCGAGATATAAGCTTCCAAAGTCAGCCTTGTGCAATACAAATTTCTTCTTCATCTTCCCGGACACCCTATACTGTAACAACCATATCTCCTTTTACACAAATCCAAATGCTAAAAGGTTTACTTTTATAGAAACTAGACATAAAGGGCTACAACTTTAGTTTTGACATCATCTCTAAAACCTTTATAGATTGTGAGATATGAGCATCCGAAGTCAGACCTGCGCATCAGATATTTTTCTTCTTCGCGAATGCGAGGCACTATTCGCGAAGTCCCTGATGCCAAATTCTTCTTTGCAAACGCGAAGGCATCCTCGCGAACGCGAAGAACAACACCAGACACCAGCATCAACCATCTCAGAACAACCCGAAATGATCTGAAACCACCCCGAAACACATCCGAGGCCCCCGAGACCCCGTCCAATCACACGACTCAGTCCCATAACATCCCACGGACTTGCTCGAGGCCTCAAATCACATCAAACAATACCAAAACCACGAATCGCACTCCAATCTAAACTTTATGAACTTTGAAATTTCAAACTTCTACATTCGATGCCGAAACCTATCAAATCACGTCCGATTGACCCTAAAATTTGCACACAAGTCATATTCGACATTACATACCAGCTCCAACTTCCAGAATCGCATTCCGACCCCGATATTAAAATTTCCAATTCCGGTAGGATTTCTCCAAACCCTTCAAATTCCTATCTTTAGCCAAATGACTTCAAAATGACCTACGGACATCCGAATTCACTTCCGATCGCGCTCCCAACTCCAGAATCACCATGCGGGCTATTCCCAGGCTCGAAATCTCAAACGGACATCTACAACACTGAAATGCCTTCCAACCAAAATTTATTAAATTCTTCTAAAATGCTATCTTCCATGATATGCGCCAAAACATTCCCGGGTTATCCGACTCCCGATCTGAACATACGTCCAAGTCTGAAATTATCATATAAACCTGCTCGAATCAAATCCTGATTTGGAGGTCGTTTACTCAAAATTCCAATCTTAGTTGATTCTTCCAACTTAAGGCTTCCGAAATGAGAATATTTCTTTTGAAATCCACCCGAACTTCGTGAATTTCATTTCTGACCATGCGTACAAGTCACAGTACATGAAATGAAGCTGCTCATGGCTTCAAACCGCTGAACGACGTGCTAGAGCTCAAAATGACCGGTCGGGTCATTACATTAGTCTCAAGTCTGCTTAGTTTCAAAGTGTTTGTTTCTATTCTATATGTGATTATATACCTAAGTGTACTCTCTAATCATGTCCTGCTCTCTCCTAAGTTCTAACTCTTTGCTCGCTGAAAGCCAAAGTAATCTATGTACTATCGCCTGGCCTTCGTGGTTGAGCACTGCTCAGGGTTCATATGAGACCCTCGTGAACTCTGTCACACCAGGATTTGATCCATAGTTTTCCTTTAACTATTATGATTATTCCTATCTAGTGTGAGCACTGCCCGGGGTTTGTGAAGCCCTTGGGAACTCTGACACACTAGAGAATTGGTCTTGATATGCTTATCCTTGAAACATAGGTGAATCATTCACTGTTGGTCACTATGAACATTGGCCTTTGGAGTTATTGTGAATTGAAGGCCTGGCCTGTCCAAGTGTATTTGGGCCTACTGCAGGCTTCCTATAGTCTATATACTTTGTAATTCATTCATTTTATTCTGGTCTGTAATAATTATTTGTAACAACTGCTGGGGCAATAATAAATTGGGAAAATGGGCTTATTTTTTATACTCGTATGAAATGGGTAGATAACATGCTTATAGGTTTTTTGCTATTGTATGTTAGATATAATGCCTATTGGTGCTTACTCTTATTGTAAGATAACTTTCATAGATGTTTATTATGTTTGCCATTGTGTGTTAGATAACCTGCCTATAGGGATTTACTTTGGATCAAGTAAATTCTGTGAATATCCTACCTGCTTTGCTTTACATGATTAGACACCATGTATATAGGAAATAAATAAGTGAGTTCGATTTACATTACATCATATTCGAGTCTGTATCTTCAGAATTATGCCTGTAGGTTTTAATCAATTGTCACACTCACTTAGAGCTAATAGCAGTATCAATAACCCTAAGATAGAACTCTTGCCTGTAGGGGTAACTATCATTTGTACCTAACATCAAAACCGGGACTTCATATAGTGTCTTGGTAATGTCACTAGAAAGCATACCTATAGGAACACCTGAATAATTCTGAGTACTCTTCGTTGCTATCACTATCAACTGCTGAATAAGTCGCCTAGATAACATGTCTATAGGTTTAATCGCTTCTAATTATAATCGATATGCAATTACACAATCACCTAGAAAATGCTTTACATAAACTTCATGTATGATTAAAATACAGAATCACATAGTAATCATGTCTATAGGACCTAATAACCTTAAATGTTAAAACTATCAATTCGCCAATATGTTTGCGTGCAATTTGCTACCTAATGTGTGGAGGCTAATCTGAGCCCCTATCTGCTTTTAATGAAAGATCCAACTTGTTTTGTATGTCACCTAGTTTTACCTGTTTGAGAAACCTAAGTTGAGTCTAGAACCATCCAAAATAGATGTCCCAATGCCTCCAGGACCATAGGTATGGGACGGGTAGTGCACGCATAGGGTACGCGTTAGAATTGATTAGAGCGCTTTAGGTAAATAACGCAAAGATAGTAATCGGGTAGCAGGAGATGATAGTATATGTCTGCTAGATATTATGAGTAACACCCCTGTCTTAGGGAGGGTGAGGATGACGTCCTTAGACCATGATGTCCCGAACCATGAATTGTGTGGTGAAGGACTCAGAGGCTATGAAATGATGTTCTCGGGCTATGAAGATGGTTCCTCCGAGCCGGTATGCCTTTAAATAATGATGTGCAAGATTAGGAGATCCTCAGGCCATTGCATGGCGCCTTCCGGCTATGAGGATGATGTCTTCGGACTATGATGCTTCCGAAAAACTTTGCTATATTTAGGCCCATGAGATGCAGAGTCATGATGCTTGAAATGAAACAAGACAGAGCTTAGTCTTGTGTAAGATCGGAGGCAGAGCTTAGCCCCGAGATAAGGGAGTAATGCAAGGTTTGTAATAGAGCGACATTTGTGTTCATGCAAGGAGAGACATTGCTTAGTCTTGGCTAAAAATTATAGCTTAGCCTTATGCAAATAAGGAGACAAGGCTTAGCCTCATGCAAGATTTGAGATAGTGCTTAGTCTTATGCAGAGGGAAGGCAAATTAGCCTTATGCAAGTAAAGAAGCAGGGCTTAGCCTCATGCAAGTTTTGAGACAGTGCTTAGTCTCATGCAAATGGAAGGCAATGCTAAGCCTTATGCAAGTGAGGAGGAAAGGCTTATCCTCATGCAGGATTTGAGATAGTGCTTAGTCTCATGCGAATGGAAGGCAATGCTTAGCCTTGTGCAAATAAGGAGGCAGGTTTTAGCCTCATGCAAGATCTGAGATAGTGCTTAGTCTCATACAGGGGGAAGGTAGAGCTTAGCCTTATGCAAATAAGGAGACATGGCTTAGCCTCATGCAAGATTTGAGACAGTGCTTAGTCTTATGCAAATGGAAGGCAATGCTTAGCCTTGTGAAAATAAGGAGGCATGGCTTAGCTTCATGCAAGATTTGAGACAATGCTTAGTCTCATGCAGGGGGAGGCAGAGCTTAGACTTATGCAAATAAGGAGGCAGGGCTTAGCCTCATGCAAGATTTGAGATAGTGCTTAGTCTCATGCGACGGAAAAATAGCAAGTAGGAGTAGAATATTTCTTAGCTGGAGATATATTTGCACTTAGTAGTCCAATTGTTATGAAGGTCATGATTTTAAGGTGCGTGTACTTGTCGTTACTCCTTTTTCCTCAATCCAAAGAAAAATCGTGAGTTTTGCGGGGGAGGTTGGTTCGTGCCTTTGTGCGCCAACTTTGATCCGCTCCGCACTAGAGTCCTGTTCAAGTCACCATGGGTAGCATTTGGCTAAAAGAAATGAAGTTCCCAAAAAATATGCATGCATAGTTATTCAAAATACAGTAATATGCAATTTAAAAATTGATTAGATGAACGAGTAACTGCGAAATTGTTAGAGACATTGCGATCTTCCTGACATAGAGTTTTGAGGGTCCTCCACAAATTTCCGCCCCAGTTTTCTAGATGAACTTCTGGCTATTCCGCGTACGGTGACGTTGGCTGAACTTGCTTCAGAATTTTGAGGGTCCTCCTCAAAATTTTGTCCTAGTCTTTGATTATTGGAAATATAAAATTTTATTGAATTGTGGCTGAACCCACAGAGCTGCCAACGTATCCCCTCTTAAACGGGAATCAGGTCAAGCATAGTTCAAATACATCATATAAAGAAATGCAAATAGTTTACACATAGTATCTTTCGACTACATCTAAGTTGATAGACTTTGGCCAAATTTCTCCATCAATTTCTGCAAGTATATGTGCTCCTCCTGTTAGTACCATGTGAACCATATAAGGCCCTTGCCATTTGGGTGAGAATTTTCCTTTTGCTTCATCCTGATGTGGAAAGATATTTTCAGCACCAGCTGCCCCGGCGTGAACTTTCAAGGTTTGACCCTTTTGTTGAAAGCTCTGGACATTCTGTTTTGATAGAGTTGACCATGACATACCGCATTCATTCTTTCCCCATCTATGAGGGCTAATTGCTCATAGCGGCTTCTTATATATTCTGCATCATTGGGTTTAGCTTCTTGTATGATTCTCAAAGATGTAATTTCTACCTCGGCGGGAATGATAACTTAAATACCGTATACCAATAGATAAAGAGTTTCCCCAGCTGATGTGTGAACTGCGGTACGATATCCTAATAAGGTAAATGGTAACTTCCTTTTCCAATGTTTGTGATTCTCTACCATCTTAGTAGAATGTTTTTGAGTAAAATAAAAGCATTTAGGCAGGTTATCTAACAATAGCTTAAAGTAAATATCTATAGGCATGTTATCGAACATACAATAGAACAAAAGCCTATAGGCAAGCTATCTAACATACAATGGCATAATGTAAACACCTATAAGCAAGTTATCTACCCATTTCATACAAGTATAAAAAATAAGCCCATTTTCCCAATTTATTATTGCGCCAATTGTTATTAGAAATAATTATTACATAGTAGAATTAAATGAATGAATTACAAAGTGTATAAACTATAGGAAGCCTGCAGCAGGCCCAAATAGACCTGGAAAGGCCAGGCCTTCAATTAACAATAACTCCAAAGGCCAATGTTCATTGATACATAGTGACTAGTAGTGAATGATTCGCCTCTATCTCAAGGATAAGCATACAAAGCCCAAATCTCTAGTGTTCGGAGTTCCCCAAGGCTTCAAGAACCCCAGGCAGTGCTCACACTAGAGAGGAATAATCAGATCAGTTCAAGGAAAACTATGGACCAAATCCAGGTGTGTCAGAGTTCACGAGGGTCTCATATGAACTGTGAGCACTGCTCACACCAGGAAGGACAGGGGACAGTACTTAGATTGATTTGGCTTTTATCAAGCATAGAGTGAGAATTCAAGAGAGCAGGACAGGATTGGGAAGTACACTTAGGGACATAATCACACATAGAACATAAACAAACACATTTGAAACTAAGCAGACTTGATAAAGTTTTAAAAGTTAACAAAGTCATATACTGATAAGGATCATACAATAAAGACTTCAGATTAGTCTAAGTCACATAAGGGAAGTTCATTGATCAATAATAAGTCAGGAAAACATTAATTATCAGTAAGAATTAATGAAGGTGTCATAACATTGTGAGCATAGAACCAGATAAGTAACATGGCAACATGTGTAACAAACTAATGAGTCTACTAAGGCATATAGGATTAACGAGTTTTTATGCAAAAAGTATCAAAACATTCTTAATTCTAAAAGATAATCCTAAGTTACACGGAGTTAAGCAGATTAATTAATTCACTGAGTTCAACATGTCTTAGATAAGGAAAATAACTAGTCTAATAATAGTAACATATTAAACGAGTAATAAAGTAACAAAGGATTAAATAACTCACCAGTTAAGATGAAACATAAAGAAATCTAACAGTGTAGAAACGATCACCAACAGAAGCAAACAATAGAGGATTTCTGGCCTTGGTTTCCAGCCGACCAGGAATCAAAGCACAAAATAATAATAGTGTATAGTTTGTTTAGGGTAGTGAGAATATTCTAACTCCGAGTCTGTTTTAAGGGGAATGGGGGAGGGTTGAAATAGCACTGAATTAGAGCACACGAATATGGCAATAATTAGTCAAAGTACTAGAAAGGAAAGCATCTAACATTTAACAAAGAAAGAAAAACTTGAAACCCTAATTTAGGTAAAACATACAAAATCGACAGAAATAAAAAGTAAAGAGATGCATATAGACATATAGACATAGATTTAATAAAATAATTAAAGAATCGAATAGATTTGGTTTGATTTCGAAGAATCCCCCTATATTTAGGGTAAGTAAAAATCAGTCAGAAATTAACGAAGAGAGTTATAATAAAGATGCACAGAGAAATATAAACGGGAATAATTAAAGGATTGAACCATATTTGGTTTGATTTTCAAGAATCAAAAACCCTAAATTTAGGGTAAGTGAAAAAATTGGTAGAAATAACAAAGGAAATTATAATAAGATGCACAAGGACATATAGAGGGAAATATTAAAGAAAAATAATTAAAGAATCGAACCAAGATTAGATCTGGAAAGATCTGAAACCCTAGTTTTAGGGTAAGTACAAAGTCGCGAAGATTATCAGAGATTCATACCAAAAAAGAAACGAGAACGAACACAGATGGAAAGAGGTCAAAGATCTGAACCAGTTTTGGTTCGAGATTAAATAGATCGGCTTGCCATGTTAGGCAAGAAATTATGTAACACCATAATCCAGTAACCAGTAGTGAGAGGGGGTCAACAAGGTAAGGGAATCACTAATTGATTCCACTTTTAGGTCGGAATCGGAGGGATAATGGGTTGACGGCGCTAGGGTTTTCTCAGAGAAGAAGAGGAATTGAGAGCATTTTGGGGCGGCGGTGTCACGACCCAAATCCTAATTTAGGTCGCGATGGCACCCAACAGCGGGGTTAGGCAAGCCGATATGAATTACACTAGGTGTAACCCTTCCCATGTGATTAAATAAGCCAATATTTAACAATTTTAAACAATTAAACATGATAATACCTTGATATGAAAATAAAATCATAACAATATATGGCCAGAATAAAGCATATGTACGGATATACAGCCCAAAACCCAAAATATACACTACGTGTGTGCCAGGAACTAGTGGCACGATTGTCACGGGCAACTAGCGGAATATACAAGATACATATATATACAAATCCACAGTCTGGATGGAATAGACGGGGAAAATAACAAAGGAACTTCAGGGTGCTGCTAGGAGGTCGCCAGGAAGAGCAGCTCACCGTGAAGTCAAATCACACAAATCAGTATCAAACACCGGCCTGATAATTAGATGTACCAGCCTCCGAACCTATACAATTAAGTACAGAAGAAGAAGAAGAAGTGCAGCATGAGTACATAAATAAATATGTACCCAGTGAGTATCCAGTCTAAACTCAAAGGGCTAGTGACGAGAGGTCGACTAGATACTCACTAAGGTCCATCAATATAATATAAAAAGAGATATGGATAAAACAGTAGGCATGTGAAGAAGAAATCAACAAGTACATAAGTAAATAATGTAATCCAAGTAACAACTGAAAATAAACTACAAGTGACAAACCTCCATATACACAATACCTGTCAATCTCACTATGTGTGACTCAAACTCAAGTGATAATACAATACCAGAACAAGACAACCGGCCGGAGTCATAAGGGTGGTCATAAGGACTGAGGTCATAAGCCACCCACGATCGCGAATCATATTTGCGACTCGTGTGCTGACTCGATAATGATAAGCTCCCCAAGTTCGCGAATCTTACCTGCGACTCGTATGCTGACTCGATAATGATAAGCTCCCCACAATCGCGAATCTTACCTACGACTCGTGTGCTGAATCGGTAATGATAAGCTACCCACGATTGCGAATCTTACCTGCGACTCATATG
>ML491469.1:24662-48263 GCA_005239535.1 Nicotiana rustica | reverse complement strand
TGCGACTCGTGTGCTGACTCGATAATGATAAGCTCCCCACGATCGCGAATCTTACCTGCGACTCGTGTGCTGACTCGATAATGATAAATGCATATTTATATATATAGGTTTATATGTGTACCGACTCAACAGTGAACCCCACAGGACCGTGCAAATACCACTGTAGCCAACTGGGATTGAAATCATAATATTTCACATTTCCATATCATCTTAACAACAAAGACAACTTACAATACATACAAGGTACAAATAAGGCACATAGAGGCATGCTCGTGAGTCCTAAAGCTACCTGACATAGAAATATAGTCGCCACGTACGGACTCTCGTCACTAGGTACGTACGCGGCCCCCACAACATGTATACATAACAAATAAGGAAACTATGGGGACATTTCCCCCTTACGAGGTTGGAAAGGAGATTCACCTCGTGACGAAATCACTCCTTGAATCAAGGATACGCCCACAATCTCCGAAGTCTACCCTCGATGGCTAACAACTAGCCAAATATAGCGTAATTTAATCAATTTAAGTTCAAAGAAGAAGAATCAACCAAAAACCCAACATTAGGCCTTCTTGAAGGATTTTGAAATTTCAGCCCCGGGCCCACGCGCTCAGATTTCGAAATTTCTCGAAGGAATCATTTACCCGAAGCCTAAGGATCATGATTATGTGATTAATACTTGAATTCATAACAAGAATTGAATAGTTCACCAAATTCCCAAGAAAAATCCTATTTACTACCCCAAATCTTGGTTTTACTAAGATTTAGTGGCTAATTCCCTTGTTAATTCACATATTAGACTAGGCAAACGTAGTGAAATTACCCACCTTTGGTGGACTTGGTCGTGGGCAGGTTTTCCCCAAGCTTGAGAGCTCTTTTAATGGAGGTTAAGTGAGAAAAAGATGAAGGAAATTCATGTTTTGACATTTAAATACAGGCTGCCTACAGGGGTTTCCGCATCTGCCACCCTGGGCAACCGCACCTGCGGTCACACCAGCTACAGCTGCAGCAGCAGTGATTCTTGCTGGTTTTTGGCCTCGTGCGGGGTTCGCGAGGCACCTGGGTCCACCCGAGCCCCCGTCCAAACATACCAATGAGTCCCAAATTATTATACGGACTTGCTCGAGCCCACAGAACACTCAAAACAATGCTAAAACCCAAAATCACGCTCCAAACCCCCTGAATTTATAACTTAAGAACTTAGCTTTTCTTGAATTCTATAACGATGCGCCGAACGACCTATACAACTCGGAATGTCTTCAAATTTTGCAGACGAGTCATAAATGACATATCGGAGTTATTCCCGAAATTCTGTTCGGACGCCGATAGCATAAAATCACGTCCCAAACCAAATTTCAAACATAAGGAAATCCTGATTTCCGCATCTTCCACCCTGGGCAACCGCACCTGCGGTCACACCAACTACAGCTGCACCAGCAGTGATTCTTGCTAGTTTTTGGCCTCGTGCGGGGTTCGAGAGGCAACTGGGTCCACCCGAGCCCCCGTCCAAACATACCAATGAGTCCCAAATTATTATACGGACTTGCTCGAGCCTGCAGAACACTCAAAACAACGCTAAAACCCAAAATCACGCTCCAAACCCCCTGAATTTACAACTTAAGAACTTAGCTTTTCTTGAATTCTATAACGATGCGCCGAACGACCTATACAACTCGGAATGTCTTCAAATTTTGCAGACAAGTCATAGACATATCAGAGTTATTCCTGAAATTCTGTTCGGACCCCGATAGCATAAAATCACGTCCCAAACCAAATTTCAAACATAAGGAAATCCTGATTTCCATTTCGGGTGCCAAAATGCTCCTGAGTCATCGAAAACCCGAGCCGAACATACGCCCAAGTCCGAAATCATCATACGGAGCTACTGGAGCTGTCAAAACTCGATTCCGAGGTTGTTTGCTCAAAATTTTGACCGAAGTAAAACTTGGCCAAATAGGCCAACCTTAAAGAACCAGGTGTTCCTAAATCATTTAAACCATTCCCGAATCCTGAACCACCCGTCCTCGTGAGTCATAAAGCATGAATAGCCATTATGGAAGGTTTCATTTAAGGGAAAGGGATCCCAATACGCAAAACGACCGGTCTGGTTGTTACATTCTCCCCCTCTTATACAAAGGTTCATCCTCGAACGGGTCTAGAATCGTACCTGGAGTGCTGAATAGCTTTGGATATCTGCTCCGTATGTCCTCCTCGGACTCCCAAGTCGCCTCCTCAACTGGTTGGCCCCTCCACTAAACCTTAACTGCAGAAACTATCTTGGACCTCATCTGGTGGTCCTGTCTATTAATAACAGCTACTGGCTCCTCCTCGTAGCCCAACTTCTCATCTAACTGAATCGTGTTGTAATCAACTACGTGGGAGAAGTCGGCATGATACCTCCAAAGCATGGATACGTGGAAAATCGGGTGAACTCCTAATAAGGCTGGAGGTAAAGCAAGCTCAGAAGCGACCTCTCCGACTTGCCTCAACACCTCGAATGGACCTATAAACCTGGGGCTCAGCTTGCCCTTCCTCCCGAATCTGATGATACCCTTCATCGGCGAAACCTTCAGCATAACCTTATCTCCCTCAATAAATGCTACATCACGCGCCCGCTGATCTGCGTAACTTTTTTGTCTGGACTGAGCTGTGCGGAGTCACTCCTGGATGATCTTTACCCTATCCAAAGTATCTCTCACCAGATCTGTGCCATATAACTTGGCCTCGCCAGGCTCAAACCACCCGATAGGAGAACGACATCGTCGACCATATAAAGCCTCGAATGGAGCCATCTCGATGCTGGACTGATAACTGTTATTGTATGCAAACTCTGCCAAAGGCAAGAATTGGTCCCACTGACCGCTAAAATCAATCACACAATCCCTGAGCATATCCTCCAAAATATGAACTGTAAGCTCTGGCTGGCCATCAGTCTGAGGGTGAAATGCTGAACTGAGGTCTATCTGAGTGACCAACTCGCTGTGCAAAGCCCTCCAGATGTACGAAGTGAACTGAGGACCTCGATCTAATATAATAGACACCGGCACACCATGCAACCAGACTATCTCTCGAATATAAATCTGAGCTAGCCTCTCTGTAGTGTAAGTGGTAGCCACAGGAATGAAATGTGCCGACTTGGTCAATCTATCCACAATGACCCAAACCGCGTCAACCTTCCGCAATGTCCGAGGCAACCCAACCACGAAGCCCATAGTGATGCGCTCCCATTTCCACTTAGGAATGGACATCTGCTGAAATAAGCCTACTGGCCTTTGGTGCTCGTACTTGACCTGATGAAAATTGAGGCACCTAGCCACATACTGCACTATATCCTTCTTCATCCGCCTCCACTAGTAATGCTGCTTCAAAGCACGATACATCTTCGTCGCTCCTGGATAAACAGAATACCGAGAACTGTGCGCCTCTGCTAGAATCCTCTCCCTCAGACCATCAATATCAGGAACACACAATCGGCCTTGGAGTCTCAGAACACCATCCTCGACCAAGGTAACCTCCTTGGCCCAACCCTGGACAACTGTATCCCGAAGCTATGCAAGACATGGATCATCAAATTGTCGAGCCTTAATCTCCCCCAACAATGAAGACTGAGCAACTACATGGGCCAAAATTCGACGGGGCTCCGAAAGGTCCAATCTCACGAGGCAATTGGCCAAGGACTCAATGTCCAAGGCTAAAGGTCTCTCCTCAGCTGCAATGTAGGCCAAGCTACCCATACTCGCTTCCCTCCTTCTCAAAGCATCTACTACTACATTCGCCTTGCCCGGGTGATAAAAAATAGTGAGAGCATAGTCTTTTAACAACTCAAGCTATCTCCGCTGCCTCAGATTAAGGTCCCTCTGCTTAAAAAAATGCTGCAAACTGCGATGGTCGCTATAGACCTCACATGACACACCATACAAATAGTGCTGCCAAATCTTTAAAGCATGAACAATCGTCGTCAACTCTAAGTCATGCACAGGATAATTCTTTTCATGAACCTTCAGCTGGCGCGAAGCATAAGCAATAACCCACCTATCCTGCATCAACACACATCCCAACCCGACGCGTGAAGCGTCGCAATATACAGTATACATCCCAGACTCAGAAGGTAATGATAGAACTGGTGTTGAGGTCAATGCTGACTATAGCTTCTGAAAGCTCGCCTCACACTCGTCCGACCATCGAAAAGGGGCATTGTTGTGAGTCAATCTAGTCAATGGAGTTGCAATAGAAGAGAATCCCTCCATAAACCGTCGATAATAACCTGCTAGACCTAGAAAACTCTTGATCTCTGAAGCTGAAGTAGGACGCGACCAACTCTGAATGACCTCAATCTTCTGCGGATCAACCTTGATATCCTCTCCGGATACCACATGCCCCAAGAATGCCACAAACTCTAACCAGAACTCGCACTTGGAGAACTTAGCATATAACTTCTGCTCTCGCAAGGTCTGAAGCACAACTCTAAATGCTTCTCGTGCTCACCAAGGCTCCGTGAGTAGATCAATATATCATCAATGAAAACAATAACAAAAGAGTCGATAAACGGCCTGAACACCCTATTCACCAAATCAATAAATGCTTCTTGTGCAATAGTCAAGCCGAAGGAAATCACTAGAAACTCATAATGGCCATATCTGGTGCGAAATGCAGTCTTCGGAACATCAGAAGCCCGAATCTTCAACTGGTGATAACCCGATCTCAAATCAATCTTAGAAAACACTCGAGCACTCTGCAACAGGTCAAACAAATCATCAATGCGCGACATAGGATACTTGTTCTTGATCTTCACCTTATTCAACTAACGATAGTCAATGCACATCCACATAGACCCATCATTCTTCTTCACAAATAAGACCGGAGCACCCCACGGTGAACACTCGTCCTGATGAACCCCTTGGCCAACAACTTCTTAAGCTGCTGTTTCAACTCCTTTAGCTCCTTAGGAGCCATACGATAAGGGGGAATGGAAATAGGATGAGTATCTGGAGCCAAATCAATACAGAAGTCTATATCTCGATCTGGAGGCATGCCTGGAAGATCTGAAGGAAACACATCTGGGAACTCTCAAACAACAGGCACTAAATCAATGATAGGAGACTCGGCAGTGGTGTCCCGCACAAAAGCAAGGTAAGCTAAGCAACCGTTCTCGACCATGTGACAAGCCTTCATATAGGAAATGACCTGACTGAATGCACTAACTGAAGAACCCCTCTACTCTAACCTCGGCGACTTAGACATGGCTAATGTAACTGTCTTGGCATGGCAATCCAACGCAGCATGATAAGGAGATAGCCAATCCATGCCCAAAATAACCTCGAAATCAATCATATCGAGCAGTAACAAGTCGGCTCTGGTCCCAAGCCCACAGAAGGTAATCACACAAGATCGGTAGACCCGGTCTACTACCACAGACTGAAATAATACCTGTAATCATGATGTCTAAGGCCACTACATCTGATCTGGCTGGAATAGCATAGAATATGGTTGTAGCACCTGGAGACTGAGCTCCCCTAGAACAAGCTGGAGCTTACTGACCCCCTCCTGACTAGCCTCCCCCTCTAGGACGGCCCCTACCGACCTGACCCCCACCCCTAGGTGGTCGAACTGCTGGTGCCGAAATTCATAGGATAGTGACTCTGCTGCACGACCTTGCCCCAATAGTGGGGGAAATCCCTCCTCACGTGGCCTAAGTCCCCACACACGTAGCATCTCAAATGTGACATATCCTGTTGTCCTATGGCGTAAGAGTCCTTAATGGCCGGAGTGTGATGAGAATCACCTGACACAGCACTTAAATAGGAATCGGAGGATCCTTAACGGCTGGAGTAACCGTTGGATGAACTGTGGATGGTTAGAGGACGATAGAAGCGCTCTGGCATAGCGCTGAACTGAGGCCTCGCTGGAACACCCCTGGGAGGTGGTGGAGGTGCTCTATATAAAGGCCTACTGAACTGATCGCCTCCGAACTGACCCCTGCCCCTAGCTGGAGCGCCCCTGAAGTCACCTGATAATTTGGCCCTCTTGTCCTGCTGACCCTGCTCCCTGCTCCTCAGTCGGTAACCCTTAATCCGTCGAGCTATCTCGACTACAAGCTGGTACGGGGTACCCATCCCTACATCTCTGTCCATAGAGGTCTTGATACCTGGGTGTAAGCCTACCAAGAACCGTCGCACCCTCTCGGCATCAGTGGGCAATATCATGAGAGCATAGCGGGATAACTCTAAAAATCTCGCCTCATAATCAGTCACGGAGATTTTCCCCTGCTCTAACCACTCAAACTGACCTAGAAGCTCCTCCCTCTCAGAAGTCGGAATGTATCTATCCAGAAATAGCTGAGTAAACTGACTCCACGTGACAGGAGAAGAATCCGCTGGCCTGCTAAGAACATATGACTGCCACCAGCGACGAGCTCGACCCTCAAGCTGAAATGTAGTAAAGTCTACCCCATGCGACTCCAATATCCTCATATTGTGTAGTCTGTCCTTGCACCTGTCATTGAAATCCTAGGCATCCTCGCCTCGCTCACCACCGAAGACTGGAGAGCGAAGCCGGGTCCATCTATCTAGCATCTTCTATTGGTCGCCCTCTGCAACTGGCCTGGGATCTGAATGTGCTACTATAGGCTGAACACCACCCACGGGCTATGTACCCGGAGTGTGATGTGTTGCTGCCTGTCCGGTGGCATGAGCGGTAGGGGTCTGAACTCTCCCTCCCGCCTGGGAAGTGGCAGGATCTGCTGGAAGTACGCCTGCCTGGGACATGGTGTCCATGAATCTCAACATGCGGCCCATGACCTCTTGGAAGCCTGGCGCAGTCATAAAGTCCGCTGGAGCAGGAGCAACGGGAGGCAACTCATCCCGCTCCTCAATAATAGGATCCTCAAGTGGTGTAACTGGTACAGCTCTGGGACGCCCTCGTCCCCTGCCTCGGGCAGGTGCCCTACCCCTGCCCCTACCACGGCCTCAAGCGGCGGGGGTAGCCGCCTCTCTCGGATCAGGAACATGAGAAGTACGCGTCCTCACCATCTGTGAGAGAGTAGAAGATCAAATTTGAGTACATCATCGGTTGCACGATAGGATATGAACAAAGAGGAGTTTCTTAAGACCCTATATTCTCCTGAAGATAAGTACAGACGTCTCCGTACCGATCCGCAAGACTCTATTAGGTCTGCCCGTGACTCGTGACACTACTTGAACCTAAGGCTCTGATACCACGTTGTCACGACCCAAATCCTAATTTAGGTCGCGATGGCGCCCAACAGCGGGGTTAGGGAAGCCAATATGAATTACACTAGGTGTAACCCTTCCCATGTGATTAAACAAGTCAATATTTACAAGTTTTAAACAATTAAACATGATAATATTAGATATGAAAGTAAAATCATAAAAATATATGGCCGAAATAAAACATATGTACGGATATACAACCCAAAACCCAAAATATACACTACGTGTGTGCCAGGAACTAGTGTCACGGGCAACTAGCAGAATATACAAGATACATATATATATACAAATCCACAGTCTGGATCAAATAGACGGGGAAAATAACAAAGGAACTTTAGGGTGCTGCTAGGAAGAACAGCTCTCCGTGAAGTCTAATCACACAAATTAGTATCTAGCACCGACCTGCTAATCAGATGTACCAGCCTCCGAACCTGTACAATCAAGTACAGAAGAAGAAGAAGTGCAGCATGAGTACATAAATAAATATGTACCTAGTGAGTATCCCGTCTAAACTCGAACGGGTAGTGACGAGAGGTTGACTAGATACTCACTAAGGTCCAGCAATATAATATAAAAAGAGAAGTGGCTAAAACAATAGGCATGTGAAGCAGAAATCAACAAGTACATAAGCAAATAATGTAATCCAAGTAACAGCTCAAAATGACCTGCAAGTGCCAAACCTACATTTACACAATACCTGTCAATCTCAGTATGTGTGACTCAGACTCAAGTGATAATACAATACCAGAACAAGACAACCGACCAGAGTCATAAGGGTGGTCATAAGGACTGAGGACATAAGCCACCCACGATCGCGATCATACCTGCGACTTGTGTGCTGACTCGATAATGATAAGCTCCTCACGATGGATAATCTTACCTGCGACTCGTGTGCTGACTCGATAATGATAATCTCCCCACGATCGCGAATCTTACCTGCGACTCGTGTGCTGACTTGATAATGATAAGCTCCCCACGATCGCGAATATTACCTGCGACTCGTGTGCTGACTCGATAATGATAAGCTCCCCATGATCGCGAATCTTACCTGCGACTCGTGTGCTGACTCGATAATGATAAATGCATATTTATATATATAGGTTTATATGTGTACCGACTCAACAGTGAACCTGACAGGACCGTGCAAATACCACTGTAGCCAACTGGGATTGAAATCATAATATTTCACCTTTCCATGTCATCTCAACAACAAACACAACTTACAATACATACAAGGTACAAATAAGGCACATAGAGGCATGCTCGTAAGTCCTAAAGCTACCTGACATAGCAATATAGTCGCCACGTATGGACTCTCGTCAGTAGGTACGTACGCGGCCCCCACAACATGTATACATAACAAATAAGGAAATTATGGGGACATTTCCCCCTTACGAGGTTGGAAAGAAGACTCACCTCGTGACGAAATCACTCATCGAATCAAGGATACGCCCACAATCTCCGAAGTCTACCCTCAACGGCTCACAACTAGCCAAATATAGCGTAATTTAATCAATTTTAGTTCAAAGAAGAAGTATCAACCAAAAACCCAACATTAGGAATTCTTGAAGGATTTTGAAATTTCAACCCCGGGCCCACGCGCTCGGATTTCAAAAATGCTCGAAGGAATCACTTACCCGAAGCTTAAGGATCATGATTATGTGATTTATACTTGAATTCATAACAAGAATTTAATAGTTCACCAAATTCCCAAGAAAAATCCTATTTACTACCCCAAATCCTGGTTTACTAAGATTTAGTGGCTAATTCACTTGTTAATTCACATATTAGACTAGGCAAATATAGTGAAATTACCCACCTTTGGTGGACTTGGTCGTGGGCAGGTTTTCCCCAAGCTTGAGAGCTCTTTAAATGGAGGTTGAGTGAGAAAAAGATGAAGGAAATCTGTGTTTTGACATTTTAATAAAGGCTGCCTACAAGGGTGTCCGCACCTGCGACCCTAGGACCACACCTGCGGTCCCGCACCTGCGAGGAAGTGGCTGCACCTGCGAAAAATGGCAGGGGGAGCTGGGTTCGCACCTGCGGAGTTGGGGGCCGAACCTGCGGTCCCGCTCCTGCGTAAAATGGTTCGCACCTACGGACGTTGCGCACCTACGAGGCTAGGACCGCAGGAGCAGTCTTGCACCTGTGGCTGGGCAACTGCACCTGCAGTCACACCAGCTACAGCTGCACCAGCAGTGATTCTTGCTGGTTTTTGGCCTCGTGCGGGGTCCGGGAGGCACCTGGGTCAACCCGAGCCCCCGTCCAAATATACCAACGAGTCCCAAATAATTATACGGACTTGGTCGAGCCCACGGAACACTCAAAACAACCCTATTACTCAAAATCACCCGCCAAACCCCCTGAATTTATAACTTAAGAACTTAGATTTTCTTGAATTCTACAACGATGCGCCGAACTGACCTATACAACTCGGAATGACTTCAAATTTTGCCGAAAGTCATAAATGACATATCAGAGCTATTCCCGGTCCCAAAATTCTGTTCAGACCCCGATAGCATAAAATCACATCCCAAACCAAATTTCAAACATAAGTAAATCCTGATTTCCATTTCGGGGGCTGAAATGCTCCCGGGTCATCGAAAACCCGAGCCGAACATACGCCCAAGTCCGAAATCATCATACGGAGCTATTGGAGCTGTCAAAACTCGATTTCGAGGTCGTTTGTTCAAAATGTTGACCGAAGTCAAACTTGGCCAAATAGGCCAACCTTAAAGAACCAGATGTTCCTAAATCATTCAAACCATTCCCGAATCCTGAACCACCTGTCCCCGCGAGTCATAAAGCACGAATAGCCGCTATGCAAGGTTTCATTTAAGGAAACGGGATCCCAATACGCAAAACGACCGATCTAGTCATTACAGGCGGGGTCTAGGGAATGGAATTAGGGTTTGGGGTTGGGTAAAAGTGTAGGTCAAATGTGGATCGTAGATCTTAGAGATCAACGACCAGGGTTTTAAAGAGGGGTTGGGTTTGGTTGGTTAAATGGGTCGTGACCGGTTTGGGCTGGGGATTTTGGATTAGTGTATTGGGCTTGGTATTTAGGTAATTGAGCTGGGGGTTGGTCCGAAAATAGGCTTAAAATAGGCTATTAGTTAAATACCCAACTTTAATTGATAAATAATTTTTTAAAAATAATAAATAAATAAAATATCATTTGCGCATAAAAACAAATAAGAACAGTTATCTAACATTATAAACGTATAAAAATATTATTATGGCATAAATAAAGTAATTATAAATACATATAGGCTATTATTGCAAAATGTGCAATTTTAGCCTTTAAAATGCAAATGTAATTATGACAAATATGTTAAAAATATTTAAAACCTAATATGGGTGCAAATGGTGAAATTCAATGATAAAATCATCATAAAATAATTTTTGAGATAATTAATGAGTATTTATACAATAAGAATGCAAGAATAAATTTAATTAAAGCCTTTAAAAATTATATAAAATTATAAAAAATGCTTGTATATGTTTATAAATCAAGTGATGGTGCATATGCACTATTTTAAAAGTACATATATATATATATATATATATATATATATATATAATATATGAGGGAAAAATTGGGTATCAACAGTGACTATATGATGTAGAGTCTGCAGTGGAGGCTTCAAAGGGACATTAACTTGTAATTGCATGATCTGAGAAGTGCCAAATTCACAAGGCATTGGAACTGCCTCTACTGCCCCAACTAGACTTGGGACAATTGCTTGATCACCTTGTTTCTTAATTTGGTCATCCATATCTTCATTCCCTTTGATCTTCTCCATAGAAGAAACAGTAGCATGCATCATTTTGAATTGCAATTCATAAATACTGCCCAGTCCAGGAGACATTGCAGCAATCTTCCTAGAAAACATTGTTCCATTAGGATCACATCCCTTCCCATTGCCTATTTTTTGGTTTGACCCCACTGTATCATCCCTAACCTTCATATTAACATCCTCATCAAGTCCCTTCTCCAATTCATACACGAGGACACCATAAACAAAGGCCAAAACCTCCCTAGTTTTTGCTAGGGTTTACTGTTCCATTGCCTTTCTTCTTGCTCAATGATAATTGAGCTGAACCACCTTGTTTTCCAGCTTCCATTGATGATCCTCTATCACCTCCAATTGATGGCTTTGATTTCTTAACCTTAGAACTCGAACTAACCCCAACCCTAATTTATGGGCAATTAGGGTTAAGGTTCATTGTAGCTAGGGTTTCCAAACCTCATTCTTTTAGGTTTTGTAAATTTCAAGCTTGAGCATTGCTTTTTCCATTCAAATCACCTGCATCTGTAATTTCCACCTCATTATCTTCATCACCCCAAGCTTTCCTTGTATCAGTTAATGTCTCGGAAGTTGTCAAACCTTGTGAACTATCACCAACTGTTTATGTAGGAATTTCTTGACATGAGTAGTTGGTTGTGACATGAATGTCTTCACGAGTTGCATTGAATCATAATATCTTCATCACCCCCATTACCAGTAGGTCTAAGAGCTGATCCATCCAAACCGTTACCAATTCCATCTCCACCTCCTTTTATAACTGTCATAGATCCTTTCCCAGTAGCAGTGGAAGAAGTGGAAGAAGGATTCCCACTCTTTTTCTTTTCAAGATCCTTTTCCACAGTTTCTTTCTTCACGCGATCAAATCTTGGAGCTGAATAATCCCTTCTCCCTTAGAATTTGGGATTCCTTCCTTTGCAGTTTCCCTACTCCTAAAGCAATTAGGAGTATGATTAGGATTTCGGAAATTCTTCAAGTTTTTCGTCTCATGTTCTTTATTTGCTTGCTTCTTAGCTCTATTTTACCTTTTGCCCTTGCTATTTTCTTCACCCTTGCCTTCATTGACTCTTAAATGTTTCTTGCCCGATTCATCAACATCCAAAACATCAAAATAGTTCTTGCCTTCGACTTGGGTCGTTCAAAAGCTGAGGCATTACTTATGTGCCTATACGAAATATCTCATATCAAGATGGACCCATTGAAGTACATCTTTCAGAAGTCCATGCCCACTGGCAAGCTAGCCAAGTGGAAAATCCTGCAGAGTGAGTTCGACATTACCTATGTGACTCAGAAAGCGGTCAAGGGACAAGCACTGGCAGACCACCTTGCTAAGAACCCCGTGGACGGAGAATACGAACCTCTGAAAACGTATTTTACTGATGAAGAGGTATCGTTCAGAGGAGAAGACATTGCAGAATCCTATGACGGTTAGAGATTGTTTTTCGATGGAGCAGCAAACTTCAAAGTGTTGATACCCAATTTTTTCCTCAAATTATTTTTTAACTTGCAGATGAGCTTTCAAAATCGCTCTTTGCAATAATGCGTATTTTTCTGTATTTTTCCATATTTTTTACTTAAACTATTTACCCATTTTAATTCATAAATTATGCCCTAAATAATTTCAAAATACTTCCTAGCTCAGCATGTTATTTATAATAATTTTCTATCCATTAAAATTCAATTATTTCACGAATTAGTCAATTGGGTCTTATTTAATTCCAATTACAACAATTTTGCAATTATGGCCCAATTAGACATTTGTATTATTTTAATTCGGAACTTATGCATTTATTACACTCAATATCAGTTAATTACTGTAAGTTTACCTATTTAAACTTAATTTCATCTTTTCATAATTATTAGATATTTTAACTAATTAATTATCTATTTTTTATTACGTATTTAATAGCTAGCCACGTTTATTTAAATTTTAGGTAGATTCTAGCCTAATCTTTAAACCCAAATTACCCAAACCACCAGATTTCAAATAACCCAACCCAATCCCTAAAATCTACCCGGCCCAACCCCCACTCAATCTGAGTCATTGATCACATTAATTCAACGGCCTAGATGTTACCTTACCATAATTAATCCTCGAATGAACCCCCCCTGACCCCTCAGTCTTCGAGACTGGTCTCTCTCTTTACCCGTCTCTTCCTCTCCTTCTCTCTCTAGAACCTTCTGGGTCCTTCTTCTTCTCCGATGGCCTCTACCGTCTCTCCGGCCACCTCCAGTCTTACCCCTTTCGACCACTAACCGCCTTGAAGCCTTATCTCTCTGATCCTCTCCATCTTTGAAACCCCCGTTGGTCTTTACCAGGCCCAGACATCTACTAGGGCTCCTGCTTTGGTGATTTTTCGGCCTTCTCCGGTGGGGTTTTGACACGACCATGCCACAATCACCACTACCTTCGAGCTTCATGGCAGGTTCTCCGGTCATTTCTGATTCTCTTATGAAACCCTAACTTTTGAACTTTTGGATTTTTTCTAGATCTGTAATAGATTTATACATATTATCAGTTCTTTCCATGTTCTCTTCAAAGATTTCTCAATTTTCTAAACGATTTCTCATCTTTTTCAAACTAGGGTTCGAAACCCTTTTGCGAAACAGTCCTCTTTTAACTTCTTAGCATTATTCTTGTGGTTCTTTTTACCGTGTTCTAACTTTATTTGAGCTTTTCCTCTTGTTTGATTCATTTGATGTTAAAACTCCCGAATTTTATTGGTTCAATTTGTGAGTCCGAGTGTATTGGCCATCTATGTTTATCTGTTTAGCATGAGTGCTTTGCTTTGTGGATACTCTGTGATCTCTGGTGTTATTAGCTATGTGCTTAGGGTTCCTGACTATTCCTTTCTTTTACCCGTATCATGATTCGCACCATGTTCTGATTTCTGTCTATTATATGTTATTTGTGCTTATATTATTGTGAGTTGTTCTATTTTTTTCGAATCCCTAAACCTTTGTGATTGGTACTGCATTTATTTTTGCGTGATACTCTCTATTGATTCTTGAGTACCTCCTTAATTAAGACATGTTGATTTCTTGTCTTTCCTTGTTTATATTATGTCGAGCCCGCTCATATGTGATATTCTCCTTGGTTGACACTGATTCACTATGATTTTAATCTCACTCGAGATTCTCTGTTGGTTTCTAGATATTTCTAGCCTTATTTCTATAGGTAATTCTGTCATATTAATTCATATACACTTTCCTTAATTAGAGTAGTTTGAATTTAGCCTCTATTACATGCCTTATACTTTGGTAAATCTCTTTCCTTATATGTTGAGACCATCCTTGCACGACTTTTCGTTCCTTATACTATTATTTTCTGTTACCGTTTAAGCAAAGATCCCTTAATTAAAGGGAATACTTGCATCAATTGATTCTGATTGGGGTTTACTCCTATAATTGTGCCGAACCATTATTTGTTACCATTTGCTGCCTGTCTTTCGAAACTATAACTACTTTCACTCTTTCAATAACAAAGAGACAATTCTACATTCTCTCTTGCGCTCTTTTTTTTTTCTCTATTGATGCTCCCTCATTCTGCATACTGTTGTTGCTGCTCTATCTCTTTGCATCTTGCTATTCCTTACTATTCTACTGGTATGCCTCTAAGTTAGCCTTGTTTTATCTCTATACAATGTGCTCCAGTTCTTGTTTAGTTACTTACTATTCCTTCTGTGTTCTGTCATGTGGTTCTATTGCCTACCATGTAACTAGCATGTCCCTATTATCCCCTTTTCCTTTTTAGCCTAATATGTCTCCTGCTTTCTCTTGTGTGATTCATTATGACTTTGTTTGACTCCTGTGAAACTAGCATACCTATTTTTCATATGTGGCTACTTTTACTCTTATCTCAGCATGACTAGTATCTCTTATATGATTTCATCTTCTGCATGACTCCTAATACTATAAGTATGTCCCCTCTACATAATGCTTAGTTGTCATATGATTCAAGTCTGCATCGAGTATGTGACTCTGTTCAATACTTAATGCTCTCTGATAATTGTGATTGTTTGAGACCCTGTAACTTTATTTTAAGGACTAATTGCGTGTAAGTTTGCTGCTATCATGCGAATTACTTGTCCCCAACTCCCTTTCCCCTGTTGAGTTTGTCTCTTGAACCCTGCACCTTTGCTGAGTTGTGATTGGCCTGTTTCTTTCCTTTTGCAAACTATTTTTCTTTCATAAAACTCTTACATTGTTCTCTGAAGTCA
Source organism: Nicotiana rustica (assembly GCA_005239535.1). Lineage (NCBI taxonomy): Eukaryota > Viridiplantae > Streptophyta > Magnoliopsida > Solanales > Solanaceae > Nicotiana > Nicotiana rustica. The sequence goes on along the minus strand of ML491469.1, from coordinate 33,005 downwards.
TTTTCAAAACTGTTATTTCAGAATTTCCTTTCAAGCTCAACTCTTTTAAACTATAAGCACTTCACACTACTCTTAGAAATTAGGTCCTACCCCCTTCGTGTGAGCATTGCCTTGAGTACCCCTAAGTACTCACTGAACTTTGACACACAAGGCTGGTAATTCCACACTGCACTTTGTTAAAATCTTGGCAATTTGCTTGGGTGCTGGTAGTGGCAAGGGACCCATTTGAGGCCCTAGGGAACTTTGTCTCACCCAGGCCATGTAAGATTGTGAAACTCGAAAGGAGTGAGGCTGGGAGATTGGGCATGATTGAAGGCTCCCTATAGAATTATTTTTCTTTTGCTAATGTAATTCATTATTATTGGTTTGTAATAACTTGTAAACAAATATTTGGGGCTGGATAGTGGATACGGGGGGTTATGTATGCTTAGTGTATTCATGGGTAGAAAACAAGCTTATAGACTTCTATTTACTTACTTGTGCAGTAGATAATCTGCCTAGGACTTGCATCTCATTGGAAATCCTGCTTTAGGTTCTTCAATTTTCAGCATACCTATTATGTTCATTTCGTAAACCATGATCACAGTAATAACCAGAACAAGCAAATAAACGGTTGTAAGGCATTATCACTTCATTTTTTCATGATCATGGCATTTAGAAACCATGTTTTAGGGTACTCCTGTGTGCATTAGATATCCTGCCTTTAGGACTTCTTATTTGTCGAACTACGGTAGCTGAAATCCCAAATAGCATATTAATCTAATAATCCCATAAAATATGATTAGTCTACTTGAAACATTTTCTGCAAATATATACCTTTAAAATCAGAATCCAAATATGCATGTTCACCCTTTGAGATAGTTACGCAATGTATATGACGCCTAAGCAAACTTTAGGCCTAATGCGTATTAAAATCAAATCAATTATGTTCTACTAGTTTAATCAGCCCCTTTTAACCTTTTTGAACTCTGTTGCCCCCATTCTTGATTTTCTGCCTCTCTAAAGTTCACTCTACTTCTTATTAAGACTCCTACTCTATATTTTTTTAGCAAATCTTGAAGTCGTGCATTTGCTAACCCTTAAGATTTTCTTGTTCTTGCACTATTATGTTCTCAAACTGCTGGGTTGTAAAGATACTTCACTCAGCTCTAATCGTGCCATTTCGAATCCTTGCTGTGTAAACCTTCTATTTCGTATACAATTTTACCACTCTTTTACTATAATTCTCTTTTTAACTACTACTATCTGTTAAGCTACTGCATTTTAGTCACTTCTCTTTTAAAATCACTATATCACTGCAAACCATGCTTTAATGATTTTCATCTATTTTTTGGAAACTTTGAATCCTTGCATATCTTCTAGATCTTACCGTTGTCTCTAAGCAACTGCATTTATGAAAATCAACCATTTTCTGAATTACTCAATCTAAATTGAATTGTCTACTTTATCATTAAGTTTTTTTCAAAGCAGATCCTTGTGCCACTTACTGGTCTCTCTTTAAACTCCTGTTTTAAACTCCCGTCGTTGAGACCTTAAGTGTGTTTGAGATGTGCTACTTATATGTCTACCTGTGGAGGGGTGTGTGAGCCTTTATTTGCCTCCATGTGTTCCCTTATACGTGCAGTCCTACTTGTTATGTATGTCGCTTAGTGTTTTATCCTTTAAACCTAAGGGTTCAACCTAGTCCCTGCCTTGTAGTAATAGTAGTCCTAAACACCCTCCAAGACTGATAGGATGGTACGGGTAATAGCATGCAATAAGCATTCGTGACCAACACACGCTCTTTAAATAACCTTTACGGGGTGGGAAGGGTAGAATGCGGATATGATGACCGGTGCGCTAATACCACGTGTAGCCCTTCTTCGAGGCGTGACATACCGGGTATTGCATTGATGTGATCCGTATTACTTTAAACCTAGGACAGTTTCTTTTCAAATGTCATTCTAATGTTTTTTCTATAAACCTTTAAAGATTTTCACACCTGTTTGAAATCCCCTCTTATATGAACCTTTCTTGCTACTTGTTCATCGTCCAAATTCACAAAATTTCTTGGGTGGGACCCGCAGTTGTGGATCTTGAGGGGTGCCTAACACCTTCCCCTTGGGATAATATCAAGCCCTTACCTGATCTCTGGTAATGCAAACTAGTTTATGAGTTATCAACTCTAGGTGCCCTAACGCACCATAAAAATCGTTAGGTGGCAACTCTTGCTTAAACCCTTTTCCTTTAAGGAGTTGTCCAGAATGTCATAAAACCCGATCTCTCCGTACCTAACCCATGCGATAGAAAAAGGGGGAGCAACAGCATGGCGACTCTGCTGGGGAGGTCCCTAGGCTTATACCATTACAAGTTGCTTTGGGAATTCGGACCTTTAATTTTCATTTAAATGCTTACACCTTTTCCGTTTCCCCTTTTATGTTGTTAACTGTTTAATTTTTTTTGCAAGTATTCATTTCACCTGAACGAAACTAACATATCTTCATGTTTTCTTTGTAACCGCTTTCCATTGTAACTGTTGTATTTCCTTTCTTTACCGCTTTCCTCAACGTGAAAATACATGCATATTTGTTTAAATGATATTTATTTGCATATCATACTCTGCATTCATATTCCACTCATGCCAAACAAAAATCCTATAGCAACGCTTACAATGAGTGGTTGCTCTATTCCAATATTACTACCCCCTGAATTCGGAAAGGCGTATTTGCGGTAAAACTAGTCGATCAGCGGTGCAGTCGACAGTTTCGTGCCTTCCCCCTTGAGTTATCCACTCAAGGGTACCGGTCTAAAACCCCATAGAAACCTTATTCTATTGTATGTTGCATGCATCATGGTCAAACCTAGCCAGGCTAACGTGTTGTCCGCACAATAGCCTTTAAGATAGCCTTGTCCAAAGTCCATTGGGTTTCCTGGAACCCAAAAGGACGCTTTCAGATTCTGTGCAATTATTTGGAGAGCTTAAATGCTCATGCTAATTATTGATGCTAAATAGTGATACGCTCAATTTACACCTTAAAAGAGTGCAAGCGATCGTTGTCAAATATAGTAACCCAACAAGGTTGGGGTCGAATCCCACAGAGAACAATATGAATATTCCCATAAACAAGATTCAAGTGTTGGAAAAATACTACACACTTAGATATTCAATACAAAACAAGGAAATGAAGAAATAAACATAAATGGGTAAGAAATCCTTAACCACAATGGTGAAATCTTCAAGACCCAAGTGTGTGTGCAAAGCCCTAGCTTCAAAACGTGGTATTATCTCTCTAAATTATATTTACAAAGCTCAAGATATGTCCAAAAGATATGCCAAGATTTGCCAAGATAAATCCTTTTGTAGTGGTCCAAAATTCAGGTGAAAAGCGGACAAAAACACCCTTGCCGGGCATAGATGCGATCGCATTCCTGTCGCATAACAGGGATGCGATTCGCATCTTCACATTCTTCGTCGCATATCAAAACCCTAGGTCCCAGAGGTTCATCGCATTTGAGAGATGCGGTCCGCATTAGTGATGTGCGATCGCATTCGTGTGTCGCATTTGCAGTGTAGCTTCAGGCATCAGATGGTGATGCGATTGAAATGCGGTTAGCATTTGAGATATGCGGTCTCACATTTGACCGCATTTCACTCCTTAAATTTGACTCAACTTTCTGTTGCTGGTATGCGATTCACATGTTGCATATGCGATCGCATTCGGCCATTTTCCTCCTCTTTTCTCTTCTTTAACTCTCATTTGCATGGTCTTGAGTGTTTACACCTTGTGTATTGCAAAATACCAAAATTCTATAATTAATAAGAGTAAATGCTCTTGAAACGAGCCATAATTTAAGCACTATGGTATTAAATGTGCCAAAATTCTCCGGCACATCAAATAATCGAGTCTGGTGGGGGTAAGCGCCTAACCTGTTTATTTTGCAGAAATGAGGCATGAGGTCCCCAGATTCGGCATGGTCACCAACATCCACCCAAAACTTCTGAATTGGTGGGAAGACTTGCACTCAAGCGACAAAACAGTAGTCAGAAAACACCTGGGCAACCTGCCCTCTCTCTTGGACATTCAGCCTAATAACATGGTGATAGAGGCTGCCACCTTATTCTGGGACTGTGATCGGTCGGTTTTTCGATTTGGGAACAATGAGATGACACCGCGGCTAGAGGAGATAGGGGGTTTAGCTGGTTTTCCTTGGGAGTCTCAAAGGTTATTGAAGCTTGAAAATCGAACAGTCCGGGGTTTTCTCAAGATGATGGGACTCAAGAAGAATCCGGACTTAGTCTGCTTGAAAGACTCATACATCCCCTTTGACTACTTGTACGAGAGGTATGGCTGTAGTCAGTCTTACCGCACATATCAGGAAGAGTTCTCCCTCACCTCTATGGGGCACATTCACCGCCGGGTATTCGTCTTCATATTCTACTTTTTGGGACTGATGGTCTTCCCCGACAAAGAAGAGGAGAATCCACACCAGATTGGCTATGGTTACCAAGACTTTGATGGAAGGGATCGACCGGCAGGATTTCAGCATCGTACCTATAATCGTTGCCGACATATACCAAGCCTTAGAGAACTATCAACGAGGAGCGAAACATTTTGAGGGTTGCAGCCTGCTACTCCAGCTCTGGCTCATCGAGCATCTGCAAAGGGGTGACTACCGTCAAGACATACACCGGAGAGTTTGGGATGATCATATTGATTTACATCATCCAAAGCGTATGAACTACATCCCCGACATGTTTTCACAGTCAGAGAATGCCAATGGATGGCTCGAGTTATTGGAAAATCTGACTGAGGATCAGATATAATGGATGTTCGAGTGGTTCCCGACCGACGAATTCATCATCCGGACTAGAGACACTCCATTCTTAATATTGATTGGGCTTAGAGGGGCATACTCTTACGTCCCGATTCAAGTCATACGCCAGGCATGGAGGAAGCAAGTCATCCCAAGGGTCGAGAAAATGAGTCATCTCAGGGCGGACTTAAAAAATGATGATAGCCCTCACAAGTGTCAAGCTCAGCAATTGTGGCACTGCAGGATCCGGTTGGAGAAGGATACTATCGAGCCCGACAGGTATCACGCTGGTTGCTCTCCTTATTATCTGGGATGGTTGGAAGATAACTCGAGGACATAGGGTCATAGATGAGAAATCCGAGGCAACAACAAGACTCAACCAGCTTCGCAAGTGGCTCTGTGACTGTGAGGGAGATCATCAGAAAATTCACATAGCCAACAAGAAGTTGATCGAGGAATGGAAGGACATGGCCATCACTTCCACCCAGAGGCTAGCACACTTGGAGCGAGGCATAGTTGACCTGGAGGAGAAGTTCCTTAGTAGGATCGAGACTTGTCAAAAGACCGAGAGAGCTGGAATGGGAATTCTAGCCAGGACCTACTTGCTGCTGGGACTCCGCGAGATGAGAATGTTGATCAAGGCAAGCAGAGATGCCGAGTCTGGGGAAGGCCCTTCTGGGACCAAATAGATAGGATTTTCTTTACTTTGCTTTTGATGTAATAAAGCCACTGGCCATTAGTGACATTTTATATTTTTCGCATTCTTAGAGTCAAGTTGGATTTGTCTATTTTATTATTAATAAAATGAGGCATTTAGTATTTTAAAGTTCTCCAAATTAATTTGTCGCTAGGCCTACCTCGGGCACAAAGAGGTTCCCCAACTTAGGATGCGTTTTACATTTTCGCATTACGTGTTTAAATTACCGCAATATTCTTCATAATCCTCACTGACTTCCTTACCTTTTGTTTCGTTTTTCTTTATTTATTATTCCCCTCCCCAAAGGGTAGTTCATGCACTCTGGCATCAACAGCTTATTGCACAAGATCAAAGGCCCTCCTCCTACTCCTCATCCCAGTCCTCCTAAACGGAAAAACAAGGGCAAAACTTAGATGGCAGATACAAGCGGTACCAGAAATGATAACGGGGATGAACAGGTTGAGATCACTGATGGTCGAGGTATTCAGGTTCTGCACGAGGGTATGTCTCCACTAGAGAAGATGCTGCTAAAGTTCCAAGAGGAACTTGATCAAGTCAAGAACTTCGCCCACTTATCATTCTCCCTCAACGTCCCAGACGTTCACTTCCCAAATGCTCTGAACCCCACTTTACCACAAAACATCCCCAAACAACAAAAAGATCTAGCTCTACCAGCACAACGCAACACATGTCACCACACCACTCCGCCTCTCCAGGATCAAACAAGAGACCACTTCTAGGCTTACAATAATTCCATTTATGTGGAAATCGTATCTCATTCCACACCGCATATCCATGAGTCCGACGAGAAGGATAAGCTCATTAGGAATCTTGCCGAGGAACTCAAGAAATTGACCAACCGAGTTCAGGGCGTCGAAGGAGTTAAAGAGATTGTGCGGTTGAACTATGAGGATATTTGCATACAGCCCGATGTTGAACTGCCTGAGGGGTAAAAACCAACTAAGTTTGAGATGTTCAATGGTACTGGTGATCCAAGAGTCCATCTGAGGACTTACTGCGACAAATTGGTCGGCGTGGGCAAAGATGAAAGGATCCGCATGAAACTCTTCATGAGGAGTTTGAAAGGTGATGCACTATCTGGTACATCAACCAGGATCCAAAGAAATGGACCAATTGGGTAAGCACGGAAATGGACTTCATGGATAGATGTCCGTTCAACGCGGAGAATGCACCGGATGTATTCTACATCCAGAACCTAAAGAAGAAACCAATGGAGACCTTTCGCAAGTATGCTACTCGTTGGAGGTCAGAACCTGCCAAGGTCAGACCGGCCTTGGAAGAGGAACAAATGAAGAAATTCTTTGTACGAGCTCAGGATCCTCAGTACTATGAGTGGCTGATGATGGTCGAGGGCACAGGTTTTCTGATCTCATCAAGCTGGGAGAGAGAATCGAGGAAGGTATCAAAAACGGTATGGTTACTAATTTTGAAACTTTACAGGCTACCAATAAAGCCCTGCAATCCGGTGGTTTGTCCAAGAAAAGGGATGTAGGAGCCGTGATGGTGGAACAGCAAGCCAAGTCCCCTTCCAAATACCAAGTATACCCCGCACCTTCCTTCACGTACTAACCAGCCCCAAGCTACCAAGCACCCTCGCTTCAATACCAAACACCCTCACCACCCACATATCAGCCTACCTCGCCCAGATACTCCCAACCAGCTCCCATCTATAATGACTAAATTCCCAACCTTCTCACTACCAATCACCACCTAATCGCCAAAACTTCCCAAGACCTCGCTCAAACTTCAACCGCCGTCCACCAAAACAGTATACCGCCATAGCTGAACCCATTGACCAATTATACGAAAAGCTCGAAACCGCCGGTTATGTCACACCCATTCCCGTTGTCGCCCCTGAGAACCCTTCTCAGTGGGTCAACCCAAACAAAACCTGTGCTTACCACTCCGGCATGAAGGGACACACCATCGAGGAATGTTGTTCCTTGAAGGACAAGATACAGACCCTCATAGATAACAAGATCATTGTAGCCAAGAACACTGATCCTAATGTTTGCAATAATTCGTTGCCTGACCATAAAGGTGGTGTCCACATGATTGAGGTTGATGATGACTGGGATCCCGAGGGATCAATTGGGCAGATTGCAGAGGGTGATCCGAAGAAGCCTGCAATTACTCTTAATCTGATCGTGGTCCAGATGCAACCATCTGAGGAAGCTGAGGTAAACATGTCCATTCCACTTGAGTTTGAATCGAGACCACCCGCCAAAGGAAAGGCCCCAGTGCCGATCGAAGTCGCGTTTGTACGACCGCTCGAAGTTGTAGTTCGGCCATCTATAACATATACTCCGACAGGAATAAGAATAACCACACCTATTCTAGTGGCAATGTCAACAATGACACCCTTTTACTCAGACGCTATTCCGTGGGACTATACCGCTGAAGCAAGGAGGAAAGGTAGAGGCAAGTTTGAAGAAGTCGTCGCTGCACAGGGTATGACGAGAACTGGCAGAGTTTATACCCTTGAACATTTGACCGAATCTATCAAGCAGGCCAACAACCGTCCCCCCATCATTGAAACAGGTTCATATGATCAGAGGAGAAAGATACAAGCAAAGGAATACTCAATCCTCGACCAGTTGAACAAAACACCAGCTCAGATATCCATCTTCTCCCTATTACAGAACTCTGAAACACACAGGAGTGCTTTGCTAAGGGTGCTGAGTGAAGCGTACGTGCCCGACAATATCACCAGTGGGTAAATGGCCAACATGGTAGGCCAGGTGCTGGAAAGTCACAAGATCACTTTCCATGAGATGAGCTGCCGCCCGAAGGATTAAGACATAACAGAGCACTACACATCACGGTACAAT